>CAUOFW020006280.1:1028086-1115954 GCA_963454935.2 Ilex paraguariensis | reverse complement strand
CCACTGACAAACCCAATACACAGCCTTCTATAAACAACAATAAAAACCAACAATAGCAGCCAATGACATATTGAACCCAGACTAGATCATAACAGTTGTCCCGCCTTCGTGCACTGTGCTTTTTGTCATAGTGTCGCCATCTCTTTGCATCATGACCTTTTCCTAGGGTTGTAGCTTCTAGGACCTTTTTAAGGGTCGGATCTTTTTCTTCGTTGATCTGATTTTGATGCAACAGACCACTTATATATTTCTTGGATTTCTGGGCACCCTGGCCTGATTATTTGAGAGTTATCTAGACCTCTTTTATCTGTCGCTATTGTTCGACTGGATGTATATTGTTCTCCCTTATTTTATCTCTTTATTTATCTTAGAGCTTTCTATCACGAGTGCCCACCTATTGTTGATTGATATGACTATTACTGAGGGACTTGAGACTTCTACTATTGAGACATCTACTGTTAATACTTCTCACTAGGAATGTACCGCTTGGTTGCCCGGACTAGAGCCGACTGGTCACCCCAGATTAGTGCAGACGGGGAGTTTCTCGTTAGTGTATCTATTGTGGTCGATCAGGGCTACTTGTTGAAAGCTCCATCCGGAACTTAAGCCGCCTTCTCGCGGTTGTAGTATTGCTATTGCTGAGTTACCACCACCTATTGTTATTATTCCTTTTTGGCAAAGTGATATGGATGCTATCACTTCTTGATTGGATATACTTATACTCGTCCTGACTTGTCAGGGTCCGGCGACTGCTACTATCACCACTACAANTATCACTTCTTGATTGGATATACTTATACTCGTCCTGACTTGTCAGGGTCCGGCGACTGCTACTATCACCACTACAAGTATATCTCGTGCCTTTCATATTTGCACCAATCAGTCTTCCCTTTGGATGTTGGACTCGGGTGTGAATGGTCAAATGATAGGTGAGGCCCATCATTTCACCACTTTTGACGAGCAGTTACATACACAGGTTGAGCTTGCAGATGTGACACATGCCCCTATTGTTAGTAGGGGTATAGTCCGCCTCCCAAATGATTTTACATTACGTTCAATTTTTCATGCTCCAAACTGGCCCTAAATCTATTATTCGTACATCAGCTAGCCAGAGATTTTCACTGTGCGATTGTATTTTTATCTGATTCGTGTTATTTGTAGGACTTTAAGTACCAGGAGAGTTATTATCAGGGGACATGAGAAAGATGGATTGTATTATCTAGGCGCTCCACCTCCAGTTTCACCTGTTCCTCCATTTCCATCACCTGCACCTCTAGTTTCACCAATTCCTCCACCAGCATCACCTATCTTTGCTTTGTCTTTATCTGTTCCTAACTTACATGCTAGTATTTTGTCTAGTACTTGTCGTTATAATTTTTTATTAGATACTGTTCAGTTGCGGCATGACTACTTTGGGTATACAAATTTTAAATATTTATGTATGTTATTTCATGCTTTAAGCAATGCTTGTGTTGGTATTGGTGGTAAACTTAATATTTATGTATGTTATTTCGTGCTTTAAGCAATGCTTGTGTTGGTATTGGTGGTAAACTTGAATGTGTTATATGTTCTCTATCGAAACATGTTAGGACCATTTATATTCTTCGTATGCACTAGTCACCCAAGCTATTTAACCTACTATACTCTGATATTTGGAGACCTTTTCCTGTTATTACTCAATACTATATGACATTTATAGATGACCATACCTGTTGTACTTGGGTCTACCTTTTGCATAAGAAGTCTAATGTATTCCCAGTCATCACTCAGTTTCTCCAGATGATTAAGACACAATTCAATGTTATTGTTCGTGCTCTTCATTTGGATAATGCCAAAGAATATATTTGATGCCTTAGTGTCTCACCTTTCCTCTCAAGGTATCCTTTAGCAGCTCACTTGTTCATATACTCTTAAACAAAATGGAGTTACTGAAAAAAAATTAGGAGTCTAATAGGAATGGTACGTTGTATGCTTAGAGGTATGGGGATACCAAAATTTTATTGGTTTTTGACTATTTTGACTTTTACCTTTCTGTGTAATTGTACACCAAGTCGTGTTCTTCAGCATAGGGCTCCCTTACAGGTCTTATTCTCTGAGCGAACACTTTTTTTGGTCTCCCCTCATGTTTTTGGTTGCATATGTTTTGTCCAGGATCGGTCTTTTACTCGCCATAAGCTTGATGATAAAGCGATTTGTTGTGTCTTTGTGGGTTATTGTCATCAGTCTAAGGGGTATCAGTGTTATAATCATATCGGGCGCCGTATGTATCATATTCTAGATGTTACCTTTTTTGAGCACATTAATTATTTTTCTTCCAGTCCTGTGTCTGTCCATCCAGTTGATGATACTTTCTTTGATTTTTCGTTACCATAGAAACGAGAGCCATTGATCTTTATCACTACAGAGTCATCAGTCTCTCCTCCTCCAGAGCCACTCGTACCTGGTAGTACAGAGTCACCAGTCTCTCTTTCTTTGCAGGTTTATGTTCGTCTCACTCGCTCTCATCCCCTGCTAATATCCCCTTTACCTCAGGTGATGCAGATAATACTTCTTAGTTCGTTGAGCATATTAATGCACCTATTGTTAGTACTTATGAGATTGCAGGTACTGAGCCAGTTAATTTTCCTGATGAGACATTGTTAGTAGAGGATGATGATTTAGAGTGTCGTTGTTCGCTGCGTGATCGCCGTCTAGTTGTTCGTTATGGTTGGATCACCAGGACTTTATATCTGATCTCTACTTATGTTTCTTATGGTGATCTGTCTCCTACATTTCGAGCTTATAGTATGTATGGCCTTATCAGATATGTTGGTTCCAATGATGTAAGAATGGAATTTGTCTAATGCAAATACTACCACTAGCAACTTCTTTTCTGTGGTAGTGTAATTCATTTGAGTCTCATTGAGCGTTTTGCTAGTGTAGTATATTACATAAGATCTATTATCCTCCCTTTGACTGAGCATTGCACCGACAACATAATCACTCACATCGCACATAAGTTTAAAAGATAAATTTCACTTGGGTGGTCACATAATCAAAGTGTGACAAGCATACTTTTGAGTTTTGTAAAAGATGTCTTACAATCATCCGACCACACAAACGGGATATCTTTAGATAATAAAGTGGTCAAAGGTCGGACTAATGCGCTAAAATTTTTTATGAATCGACGGTAAAAACCTGCATGGCCTAGAAACGACCTAATATCCTTGACGACTCTTGGCATAGGAAGGTTGGAGATGGAATCCACCTTTGATTTGTCCACTTCTATTCCCTTCACCGAAACAATGTGCTTACAAACAATCCCTTGTGTCACCATAAAATGACACTTCTCCCAATTCAAGACTAAACTTTTCTCTTCATACCTCTCTAACACTTTCTCCAAATTTTCTAAGCAACCACTAAAGAAATCTCCAAAGATCGAGAAGTCATTCATAAACACCTCAACAATCTTCTCTACTATATCACTAAATATTCTCATCATGCAACGTTGAAAGGTTTCAGGGGCATTACATAGCCCAAAAGGCATGCAATAGTAAGCAAAGGCACTGTAGGGACAAGTGAAAGTGGTCTTCTCTTGGTCTTCCAATGCAATAGAATAGATACCCAAGTGAAGGTGGTATTCTATTGCTTCTTATATGATTGTAGTTGAAATATCCATCTAAGAAGCAATAGAATAGATACCCCGCTATCCTTCTAACACTTGGTCAAAGAATGTCATTGGGAAGTGGTCTTTCCTTGTGTATAAGTTGAGTTTGCGGTAATCGATGCACACTGTTCATCTAGTAATTACCCGTGTTAGAATAAGCTCATTATCCTCATTTGCAACCACCGTGACCCCAGACTTCTTGGGTACTACTTGCATGGGGCTAACCCACTTATTATTGGCAATCGAAAAAATGATGCCCACGTTAAGTAGTGTCAACACTTCATGCCACACCACCTTCTTCATGATGGTGTTCAACCTTCTTTGTGGTTGTCGGGATGGTTTGGCGTCCTCCTCAAGATAAATGCGGTGTGCAAATGAGGGGGCTTATTCTTTTTATGTCGGTAATTGTCCAGCCAATAGGCCCCTTGTGTTTTCTTAACACTTCCAACAAGTCTTCTTCTTGTTTGATCTCCAAGTTTGATCTAATTACTACAGGAAATGTCTCGTCCTCTCCAAGATACGCATACTTCAAATGGGTTGGCGGTGGTTTCAATTTCAAAACGGGCTTCTTCTCTTGTGACGAAAAAATCTTCTTATTATATATTGGGAGCTTCTCAAATATAGGAGTCCATCTCTCTATCCCTTTCACACTTTCCAATTCCTTTGGCCCATCAATCTCCTCCATATCAACAAATCCCTCCTCTTCCAACTTGAAAGTGCTCATTAACTCCAAGTGTTCCTTTACCAAAGTATCAATCCGGTTAATCTCATGTATCTCCTCATCATCAACCGGTTGTTTGTTTAAATTGAACACGTTGAAATCCATAGTCATGCTCCCAAAAGTAAGCTTCATGAGACTATTCCTACAATTAATAATAGCATTAGACAGTGTTTTGAAAAGCTCGCCTAGGCAAGAAGCGAGGCGAGGCGAGCTTATCTCGCCTGGAGGACCCCAGGCAAAGCGAACGTGAGCGAAGCGAGAAAAAGCGAACGCTTTATTATAAGAGACGATTTTGCTTCCCTTTTTTCTTTTTCTTTTTCTTTTTTCTGATTATAGGTTAGTAGTTTCTTTTATTTTTTAATCACTAATGACTTTTTTTTAGACTATCACTGGTCTATTTTTTTTCTAATAAACAATGTTCCGAAAAAAACACATTCCTTTTTTTTTCCTTGTGTTGCTGAATTCATTTAGAATATTTGTGAGATGTGCGAGTCAGGCGACTACATGGCAAAATTATAATAAAGAAAGGAAGCAGAAGTATCAGGAATTGGGGTAAATAATAGTCTTCTACAAAGAAGTGTCTCTGATATGTTTTGGTTATACTTTTTCCTTTTCTTATATATATACAAATGGTACCAAAAAGTGGTCTATGCTTATACCATGTTTAATTATTTTAGTACATGTGAAATGTGCCTCTGTTCTGCTTTTTTTATTCAGTACATAATTATATATGAAATTATTTACAATTGATTCTACTCCTATCATGATCATTGTGCTTTTGTTTTTTTTAACTCATTCTGCTTCTATTTTTTTTTGTTGATTATGTTGATACTTCGGTTTTGTTGTCCTGTGTTGCTTCTGTTTTTTTTTTATCCTCATTCTGCTTCTTTTTTTTTTGTTGCTGATTCTGCTGCTGTCTTGATTCTGCTTCTTTTGTTGTCCTACCCTGTCATATGNTTTGTTTTTTTTTAACTCATTCTGCTTCTATTTTTTTTTGTTGATTCTGTTGCTACTTCGGTTTTGCTGTCCTGTGTTGCTTCTGTTTTTTTTTATCTTCATTCTGCTTCTTTTTTTTTGTTGCTGATTCTGCTGCTGTCTTGATTCTGCTTCTTTTGTTGTCCTACCCTGTCATATGAAAATGTATACAATTGTTAGTATTTGTTTGAATTTAAATGTTTAAGTTATGACTGTTAATAAGATCTGAGATATTATTAATGTTTGTTTTAATTTAAATATTTATGGTTTTACTTGCATTTAAATATTTAGTATATATAAAATTAGAACTTAGATTGTTTAGAAGTAATTAAACTAAAATATATATATTTTTTAACTGTTCGCTTGTTTCGGTAAAGCGTGTCGCTTCACTTCTCACTTCTCGCCTAGGCGTTAGGAGCTTTGGTCACTTCGGTTTGCTTTACGCCTTAAATAACACTGGCATTAGATGTAGTAAGAAAAGGTGTACCAAGTATAACCGGGATTTGGGAGCAAGGGTTAGCAACAGGGTGAGTTTCAAGCACAATGAAATTAACAGGAAAATAAAAGTTATCCACTTGAACCAAAACATCTTCAACCACTCCCTTGGTGTTTGAATGCTTCGATCAGCCAACTGAAGAGTGATTGAGGTTGTCTTCAACTCTTCAAGTTGGAGTTGCTTATACACAGAGTAAGGTAGGAGATTGACACTAGCCCCCAAGTCAAGCAATGCTTGCTCTACTCGGAAATTTCCTATTGTGAGGTTGATTTTTTCTTGCTTGAATATTTCAATTATATTAGAATAATTAACCACCTTGACGGGTGGTTTCAAACGACTAGGAAAGGGAGAAAGCATGGGGAAAACAAGCACTATTATCAATCAATTTTTCTTGCTCACCTACCTCATCACTCACCTCACCCTCCTCAGTGTCACATTTGGTCTCTTCTTCAATTGGCAATGTGGTTTTGGGTGAGACCTTTGGCACAACGGTCTTTTCGATTTGTTTGCCACTCCGAAGAGTGGTGACCGCCTTGAGTTGCTCACAACTCTCTTTGTTGGGCTCGGACAACTCAATCACATGTTGGCCCTTAGTGTTCTCTTGGGGTTGAGCGGGGAATTTTCCCTTCTCTTGTTGTGATAACCCTATGGCATTGGTAATTTTTGTGAGTTGAACCGAAATGTTGTTGTAAAAGGTGGTTTGGCTTTGGATGAAATTGTAGAGCACATCCTCCAAGTTCCTCTTATGGGGAGGTTGGTAGGTGGGAGGATTGGATGGTCCTTGATGAGAAAAGATTTGTGGAGGTGGACTTGGTGAAAAATTTTATGGTGGTGGGTTTGACGAATACCCTTGCGGATTAGTCCTGGGATATTGGGAGCTAGATGCTTGCCCTTGGTTTTGGTATTGACCTTGCTTAGAAGGCACGGGAGGTGTGTATGTATTTGAACCATGAGGAGTGGGGTTCTCATTTCTCCAACTAAAATTAGGGTGATTGCTCTAACCCGGATTATAAGTATTCAAATGTGGAGAGAATGATTGTCTCGTTTGGTTAAAGGTATTGACTTGCTCGTGATATACTTTCTTAAGTGCCGGAATGTTGGGGTACTCCGATATGGAATGCTCCACACTATCACAAATTGAGCAAGCCTCCTTGGTCTGTGACACATTAGACACCTTGTGTCTCCTATTGACTTCAAGACTCAACTTTCCTTGACAATTTAACAATTTTTGAAAGCAAGTCTTCCCGGTCTCTCAAGTCATATATCCCTTCCCTTGTGGTTGACTACTACCCAAGGACGTCCTAGGTACGTCGTTGGGACCCCTAATGTCCCAAGATTGTGCATTTTGGGTCAATGTACTAAAGTAGTCAAGGGCCTCATTAGGGTTTTTGTTCAAGAACTCGCTGTTACACATCATGTCAATTAATTGTCTATGGGTTGGTGTGATTCCTTCATAGAAGAAACTTACCAGTTACCACGATTCATATCCATGATGTGGTATGTATTGTAACAACTCCTTGTATTGATTCCAGCATTGATAGAATTGCTCGTTAGGCTTCTCAGAAAAGTTTTGAATTTTCTTTTTTAAAGCAGTGGTTCTATGAACTGGAAAAAATGTATTCAAAAAATCAAAAAGCATTTGAGCCCAAGAGGTAATGGATCGAGGTCGCAAGGCATTCAACCATGATTTGGCTTTATCTCTGAGGGAGAAAGGAAACAATTTCAATCGAGCTATGTCCTCCATAGCATAGTTAGTATTGAAGGTTGCAACTATATCCTTAAACTCTTTTATGTGCAAGTAGGGGTTTTCCTTTTCAATTCCATGGAATGTAGGAAGTAGTTGTAACATTCTCGGCTTAACTTGGAAGAGTTGAGCTTGAACCGGTAAGAGGATGCATGAGGGTGTGGTGCTACAAGTTAGTTGAAGGAAATCCCTCGTAGATCTCGCCGGAGGATCCATTTGGATGTTATTCCCTTCATTCATGGGAAGGGAAAATTGCATTCGTGGATTAGGTGTTCTAGGTTTGGGCACTCCCCCATCCCTTTGAATGTTTGGATTGGCACCAACATTATCAAAATTATCATCCGCATCCTCAGGTGGGTCTTGATCAATATTCATGTTAGGGCCTATGGGTTGTCTAACCAATCGATTTTGTTCGTCTCGTCCCCACATGTAACAAACTATCTACAAATAAAATTATACACAAACAAGAATATGTATACGGAACAACATACCTCCGCCCATGATGAAGGTCACAGGACTTACCTCCATTGTACGAAAATTACCCTCTCGATTTGACACTTTGCCTTCGTCGGCAACAGCACCAAAAATGGTTGATCCTTTTCATTGTAATATCCTAACCTCCAGACATCATCCCTCAATATATGTATGGTATGTGTGAAGGAGTGTTACTCTCCCTTGGAATGATGTCAAAAGAAAGGACAATAGAATGATGGATGAATGAATTGTCAAATGTGTGTGTGTGAACAAAAATGTTCCCCAAGCTCAGAGAGATTTTTGTTTGTTGTGTTTTACTTGGAATCGTATTACAAGGTCGTCTCCTCAGGGAAGGAAGTGAATCATTTTGAAGGTAATTCTGGTGAAAAACAAAGTGTAAAATCTTTTGTTGTTGAAGTTTGGTTTGTGATTTTGTCTTAACGACATTGGAATGGAAAAAATGTTGGCTAATTCAAAGGGTTCACTCCAATGGGATTACCAAGTCAGCTTGAATCATTCTTTCAATAGAGCATAGATGTACGATTGATTCGTGAGAAGCAAGGGACGATATGGAAGTGAGGATCCAAGCATAACCATGACAAGTGTATGGGATATCAAAGACCCACAATTTCGTCCACCCTCTACCCAGTCAAACCGAACTATCGTACTCTGAGAGAAGGGAAAATGAGTTGAAATGACATATCCAATAGGAGGTTTTCCTTGGATTAATCAATTTAAAGGCTTAGCTACTCATGCTTAAGGTAAAGACAACAATGTAATGAGAAGACATTAGGAAGAAATAAAGATTGGAGCTAAGCATAAACGAAATGCACAATTATAACTTTCGGATAATTATACATGTCCATCACCTCTTACTAAAGATTGGATGAGAAATTACTCACTCTTCATGCTCTGGTAGAGTTAGAAAAGTGAGTGATGTCCATCCCTCCAAGTAGAGGAGTTGCAAGGTAAAATATTACACACGAAGCCAATCTTTGATAAAGAATGGGTGAATCACGTTCCACCCTTCACGACTTTAATAAAACTCTAGAAAAGTGGAAGAGTTTCACTCCTCCAAGGGAAGAAGGAAGCTCAAGTCAATGGAAATAAATGAAAGCAAAAAATTAAAAAAAAAGCAATAATACAATAAAATAAAACAATAATAAGAAAATAATAATAACTTTTAGAGGGTTATCCACTACTAAAATGTGCTCTTTTCAAGAAAGTAATGATATAAGAAAGTTATAATGACTTTTGAAAGGTTTTTCACTACCAAAAGATGCTTTTTACAAGAAAGATGATACAAGAAAGCAGTAATGACTTTTGGAGGATTTTTCATTACCAAAAGATACTCTTTACAAGAAAGATGATACAAGGAAAAAAAGATGATCTTTACAAGACCCAAGGGGTGGTATTTATAGGCAAAAAGGGAGGGCTTGAATTATACTTTGATCCCCCTTTGTTTTGAGCTTTTGATAATTGGCACCCTATAGTTTGTAGCTTTGATAATTGGCTCTCCAGTAATTTGTAGTTTTAACGCAATTGGCTCCCCAATAGTTAGTAGCTTTGATGCACAAAATCCTAAAAAGAACAACAATTAATGGACTATCCTTAATTCACACACTAATCCTAATTTGACTTATTTTGATTAGTTTAACTTTATTTAACTAACACAATTGACCTATTAACTTAATTAAATTATGTCTTAATTAGGGTTAATCAGGAAGACTGTGTATTGGGTTTGTTTATAGCAGGCTGTGTATTGTAGGTGGGAAGGCGATGGACTGGTATAGGTTTAGCGATGGATGGGCAGTCCGTACTTGGTTGTATGCTCTCGGTGAAGCTGTGTTATCGGTTGGGCAGTTGGTGGGAAGCTGTTGGCTCTTGTCGATGAAGAGAAAGATGATGAGGGAAGGATGGGCTTTTGGTTGTCAGTGGAGGGTTGCTGGTTGTCATGAGTGAGCAACAGCTTGGAGGTTTGGTTGGCTGGTTTGTTTTGCGATGATTGGCAGAGGCTAGGTTTAGGTTTAAGGTTGGTGGCTCTGATACCAACTAGAGATGTCTATGAGTGAAAATGGATACCCAAACTAAGAGTAGAGCCCCATTCATATAGCCAAATAATAGTACAAAGTGGCCTAAACATCCTTGTGGTCTAGGCAAAATATAAAAGTCATAGTAAGGGAAAAACATAAACTAGAAGAAACTCTAATAAACTAGACTATACTCTAACAATTTCTACTATTATATATAAATCTTATCAGCCTTATGACAAGACAATTTTTTATGAATAATATTATAGAGGAGGCGTGTCTCTCTTTTTCTCAATTATTCTTATATTCATAGGAATCAACAAATTTGTTGAAGCTTTTATGACTAATATTCTGTGTGAATCAACAGACCAATGGTAGGATTCTAACCGTTATTTGTTCACAAATCAATGGTTTAGTTTTATTTTGTTTTATTATCCTCCTTTCGTTCATTAAACCCTTGTTTTTACTTGCTTTCCTACATCAATCTTTGAAATTTACTAAAGGGGCTCAACTTCCCACAAGAAAAAGCGAAAGAGATATTTGTTGACAACAAATTGACGCTCACTTTGGTGAAAAGTCCAGTGTTTTATGATCTAAGCAAGCATATTGACACAAATCACTTCATTAGAGAACATGTAGCTAACGAGGAGGTTCATTTTGAAGTTTGCAAGGTCACATGATCAAGTTGCCGACATTCTCACCAAACCTCTAAATTATGAAGTCCTCCATAGTTACAATCCCTCCTTGGAGTTACAAGATCAAGCTTAAAGGTGCTGGTAGAAAGTAACATTGATCTTAGACCAATATTATAGTAAGCCTAAGAGTTTTCGAGTCTTTGATAGATCCATGTTACATGTGTAGACTTGACCCACTTCCTAGTAGTTTCTTGTATAGAACATTCTAGCAAGTCTTGTAAAAATATCGTGACTCTAATTTGAAGCTCATCTTCATCTCGGCAAAATCCCAAACAATTGGTCCCAATGTTCGTAGCCATTGTGCACTAAGAACAGCGTCATAGCCTTGTCGCGAAAGAAGGAAAAAATCCACTTCCATGAGTATTCCTTGTAATCAGGGATCAAAATTTTGTTTCGAAGTACCGTTTCGGTCATCTAAAAAACGAAAACGTTTCGGAAACGCAATGAAAACGCGAAAAAAATATCGAAACGCGTGGAAATACAAATACAATCCATTAATCTATAAAGATAAGCTAAATAATTGATTAATTCAACATATTTTTTGACTTAACATCCACTTATACAAGAATAAATTTAAATTGGAGAGAAAAAAAGACTTGACATGAGGCAAAAATCACTTAAATTAGTTTTAAACACTTAATTTTTATCAAATAAACACATTTTTATATAATATTAAGGTCTCATAATACACATGAAATGCTAGTGAGTACATACTTACATGGTTACATCCATCCCCCTGTGGAGTGTCTAGCAGGCTCATACATTGGTGTAGGCTTTAGGTAGCTATTTAGAGAAACTTCATATGTGACATAAATATGATGACAATAGTTACTCCAACTCATTATTACAATAATATGAATTATATTCTCTCCCAAATCTCTAATAGTTTGCAACACTACATCCAATTTGTTGGGGAACAAATGCATCAGTCCCTGACCAATCTTCATCTTGTCTATATAAGGAGGATGTCTGGGAGTTATAGCCAGATCCATAACCATATGTTGAGGATTCATATTCGTATCGTCGTGTGTCATACCCCGATCCATAATCATATGAGGGAATACCATATTCAAAACCATAATCATATGAAGACCACGAACCATAATTATGGTGTTCACTTCCACTTCCACTTCCACTTCCACTTATACTTATGGTAGAAAAACCATCATTAATCATATCAGCTCCATGCCTAATAGCACCCATACCATGTGGAGTGATCGGATTTTGAGTACGCTCACGTTGACAATCTCGAGTTCATATTGAAGCATTCATCGAGAGCCATGATCTTCATCTTGTATAGCATGTGTAAATCCTTCCTCTACAGTGAATACAATTCCATGTGGACTTTGGCTCCCCATACCTCCATCACCACCACCTCCATCGCCTCCATGTCCATGGCTATCACCACCTCCACTATCACCATCTCCACTACCACCACCACCACTATCTTCATCATCATCTTCACCGCCATCATCATTGCTACCATCACTATTATGATCATCCTCAGTACTACTAGTGACAGTGATAGGTTGCTTACGTCTTGGTGGACCTCTCATTAGTCTGTCAAATTCTTCATCATCCATTGCTTTACTTGATCCTCCTCTACTTATTTTGAATTTTGATTTTCGTGGTGGCACAACACCTTGACTTAGGCCAACTCCTCCATCGTCATCGGAAAAACGATTTGCCCACGTCGATAGGAAAGTGTTTGGTCTTGTTGATTGCCCATCATCATCAAGTTCATCTAAAAGTGCATCACCAGGATCATCTAACCACTCTGAAATACCTTCATCTTCGTAAAAAACAGTGGTTAAGTCTATAGGTCTGAATTCATACCCTTTTTTGTCTTTCATAAGGTGCTTTAACTTCAACCTCATGTTATATTGTGCAAACACCAGCCTTTCTAATTTTTGATAATTGAGTCTATTCCGCACTTTAGTGTGAATGAGAGCAAATGTACTCCAGTTTCTCTCACAACCACTAGATGAAGCTGTTTGCGATAATATTTTCATAGCAATCTTTCTCAAATTTGGAGCATCAGTGCCATACATAAACCACCATTCAGCTGCATAATAATAAGAAACATATTAAAACCTTAAAGAAAAATATAAATAGAAAATCATGAGAATAAAATATAAAAGTGTAAATAATCTACTTAATTACCTGGATCACTTTTTGTTCTTCCTCTAATTGCAGCTTGGTCAGCAAAACAATACATAGCCTCCCGAAATATTTTTACCTAAATATCATGGGTATATTGATGTTATATATTAATTCAGCATATTTGTAAATTGAGATTGAAATACTAAAGTATTACCTCTGCAAGTGCTTCAGCAGCCTTGTTTGGATTTGTTTCTAGTCTAGACACAACGATCCGAAGCGAACCCAAGAAATTTTCTAATACACCATCTTCTTCTTCATAATGGTATGTGGGGTTCAAGTAATAAGCTACACAATATAAAAAATGATAACACTTATAAATGATAACATTCAAAATGATAACACTTATCAATAATAAAAATATAAATTGATAAACAATAAGTTTACCTGCCATATGAATATGTTGAATGATTTGTTTTTTCCATCGAGCATCAATGATGTCAAGATATTTTTTGCACGATTTAGGAGCCGCATCTTTGACAGCTTGTCTTGCTCGTTTCATTGCTTCATATACATATGGAATTGTTGCTTTTCTTTCCTCATCCACCATTCTTAGAACTTTTGCAATAGGTGTATGCATATTCAACACATTTTTGGCGGTCTCCCAAAATTTAGGATTTAGAATTGTCCCTTGAACTCGCTTTCCAACTGGATCCTTTGCTGCCGCAGTCCTAGACCAATCTTCTGAAGTAAACATCCTTTGCAAACCATTTCTCTGCTCCAACATACTTTGTAAGGCAATATAATTAGTGGCAAATCTTGTTTGCCCTGGCCGAATCAATTCCCCCGAACAAAATGTTCGCATTATATCCAAGACTCTATTATGATTATAAATAAAATTTGTCACTCTTTTAGCTTGCTCTAGTACATTTTGAACCGTTTCAATCTTGGAAAAATCATGCAAAATCAAATCTAGAGAGTGGGCAGCACAAGGAGTCCAATATAGGTGTGGTCTTCTTTCCATCAACATTTCACCAGCTTTTTTGTACGCACTGCCATTGTCTGTAATAATCTGAACCACATATTTCTCTCCAATCTCTTCAACAACAGCATCCATCAAACCCAAAATATAATTAGCATCCTTGTCATGACCAGAACTATCAATTGACTTGTGGAAAACAATTTTTCCATCACAATATATCAAGAAGTTAATGATAGATAATCTTGTGGTGGATGTCTATCCATCACACATGATTGTCACTCCATAAATCTCCCACTTCTTTTTGAACTGGTCAATGTACTCTTTCAGCTCATCTATCTCATTATCTAGCAATGGTCCGCCAATCTCATATGGGGTTGGGCCTTTCACACCCACTCCAGCTAAAGCAATTTCATCAATCATCAATTGGTAAAAATGACCTTGAGCTTTGCTTGGTGGAATATTCTCATAAATGAAATACTTTGCAATAGCATGTTTTGCCGACTTTGCCCACTTTTTGGGATTCCACATATGAGTTAGCTTGGCTTGCTTTACTTCCCTATTCCGATACATCGAAGGATCCATCTCTTCTATCGTGAGATCCTTTTCTCTGCCCATCCACTTTTGTGATTTTCTTGAGAATTTATTCCAAGATTCCTTCACACTATGTGAGCGCATTAAACCCCTAGATGTACCACTTTTTTGGATAGATGGTCTAGAACTTCCTCCTCTAAAGCCTTGCTCGGCCATATGTATATCACGAATAGATTGTTGTTTTGCATACTCAATATCATCTCTATATTCTATATCCATATCATCATCTGAATTCTCATCGGAAGAATAAATTTCGATACCACTCCTCCGCCTCGATCCACCAATTAAATTCTGTCTCATTTTTCTCCGTTCACCAGTCACTTCTGCATTTTCAGTCTTGTTGCGATTCAAGTAATCCCTCATAGCTCTCGCAATTTCAATAGGACACTTATCACATTGTTCCACATTATTATAACCGCCTGCCAAGTGTTGCTTTAACCGTGACACACCGCCACCCATCATTTTTTTATGGCAAAAATTACACATCACATGTTGTCGATTATCCCCAATTCGTTCGCCGTAATTCCATCCAATATCACGTTCTTTTTTTTTTTTTTGCGATGATTCAGTAGCTATATTCTTTCCTTTTGATGTCATATCTACAATAAATATCATTACGTTATTAAATATATTAAATTAATTTTACAAATTAAAAATGACATGTATAACACTTTTAATTAAAATATAATAATATAAAAGAATAATTACAAAAATAAAAAAAAATAATGAAGGGTATCAAATTAAATTAATGGTACTTATGTATGCAGTGGGGTATTAAATATAATTACAGTTGGGTGGTAAATGTAATTGTAGTGGGATATTAAATGTAATTACAGTGGGTATTAACTATTAAATGTAATTATTGTTGGGTATTGAATGTAATTAGAATATGTATTAAATATAATTATTCATACTTGTAACAAAAAAAAATAAAATATATATATATATATATATATATATATATATATATATATATAAGGTAGACGACATAAACAACTCGGACACACCACAGACAACTTCAGACAAAACACAAAGAGGCAAGGCGATTGTGATCGCGATGCCGAAGTCGGAGTGGGAGAGAGAGAGAGAGAAAAAAAGAAGAAGAAGATACCTCGGGCTTGTGGTCGCAGCGATGAAGAAGGCTCTGCGTGGAAAATCCGAGCCCTAGATCTGTGTGGAAAACCCAAAAATGATTGGATCTGCTCAAATTTGGTTTCAAGGTAAGTTCTTTTAGTGNCCCTTTGATGTCATATCTACAATAAATATCATCACGTTATTAAATATATTAAATTAATTTTACAAATTAAATATGACATGTATAACACTGTTAATTAAAATATAATAATATAAAAGAATAATTACAAAAATGAAAAAAAATAATGAAGGGTATAAAATTAAATTAATGGTACTTGTGCATGCAGTGGGATATTAAATGTAATTGCAGTGGGTATTAACTATTAAATGTAATTGTAGTGAGGTATCAAGTGTAATTGTATTGGGTATCAAGTGTAATTATATTGAGTATCAAGTGTAATTGCAGTGGGTATCAATTGTAATTACAATGGGTATTAACTATTAAATGTAATTGCAGTGGGGTGGTAAATGTAATTACAGTATATATTAAATATAATTATAGTGGGGTATTAACTGTTAAATGTAATTACTGTTGGGTATTGAATGTAATTACAGTATGTATTAAATATAATTATAAGGGGTATTAAATATAATTATTCATACTTGTAACAAAAAAAAAAAAAACATATATATATATATATATATATATATATAAGGTAGACGACCCACCACTGTGGACGACTCAGACACACCACAGACGACTTCAGACAAAGCACAGAGAGGCAAGGCGATTGCGATCGCGATGCCGATGCCGGAATGGGAGAGAGAGAGAGAAAGGAAGAAGAAGATATTTCGGGCTCATGGTCGCAGTGATGAAGAAGGCTCTGCGTGGAAAACTTGAGCCCTAGATCTGCGTGGAAAATCCAAAAATGGCTGGATCTGCTCAAATCTGGACTCAAGATAAGTTCGTCTAGTCTTCTCCTTCAATTTCTCTGTCTCTTCGAGTTCCTGTGGTGCCTTTCCCTCTCTCTTTTGTCTGTTTTTTTTTTGCCTGAACCTGAACAGTCTCTTTTCTCTCTCTTCTGTCTATTTTTTTTTTTGCTTGGAAGACCTATACTATGTGATTTCTGTGTTTTATTCCCGATTTTTTCTTTGTGAAATTTGACTGACTTGTGGAAGGAATCTACTTTCTGTGCCTCATGTGNTTTTTTTTTTTTTGGCTTGGAAGACCTGGACTATGTGATTTCTGTGTTTTATTCCCGATTTTTTCTTTGTGAAATTTGACTGACTTGTGGAAGGAATCTGCTTTTTGTGCCTCATGTGATTTATGTGTTTTTTTCTCAGTGAATTCTAACCAACTTGTGAAAGAAATCTTCTTTCTAGCATCTTTGTTTTTTTCTTTTGACCTGGAGTGAACCGCATCGAATTTGTACTGTTTTGACCGAAACGGTACTGTTTCGACCGAAACGGGCCGACACAGTGCCGTTTCGAACGAAACATTAGAATTTTAGTATTCATCCCCTATTTCGTGTCTGTGTGTTGAAATTCTGAAATGTTTCGGACGTTTTGACACAACATTTCGTTCCTTCCTTGTAATGTTAAGTGAACACCTTGGCATTAGTCAGGACTCACTATTTTTCTCTATTGTTATATGCACGGTTTCAAAGAATTTAGAAAATAAAAGAAAATTAGAATTAGGAGAAAAAACCCGCTTCGAGGAGAATTTGACCCTCTAAACCTTTCACAAGAAAACTTATCACAAATATCTGATATCCTTTTCATTATCTAACGTCTTTAAATACAAATAGATAACACCTAAAAGATAGCTACTAAATCTCTTGATCCCACTACCAAGATAACTACCAAAGCAACCTATTAATACTATATCACTAACTAATTGACCAATTCAAACTCCTATTACTAACTTACAAAAATATAAAAAAATAGGCATGTAACAAAGTCGTTGGAAGATGCATTAAATTATTTGGTTAGAAGATGGTAGAAGATTCACTTGAGCCCAATAAAAAGGATTCTTGTAAAACTATTTGTGCAAGCCAAATTTGAGATTTAAGTTCAATATAAGAGTTTCCATTTCCTTATCTTTTCTTCTCTTGAAGTTTTCCTTCCCCTTCCAATTTTGTTTCCTAGAGATATAAAAACCCCTCTTGTAACATAAAATGCAATTTTTAACAAGATAGATAATTGGGTCATTTGGTCACTGCCTCTCTAGTGCTTTCCCCCCTCCCCAAATCGCTATTTGGGCTATGAGAGGAGTTGTAGGAGTACACATTCCTCATTCCCAATCATAGGAGTTAATAAATCATCGAGTTAAATATATCAATTCGAGACTTATTACTAGTTAGAGTGAGTGACCCATTTAGATTGGTCATTTCACCCGCTTTCAGTATGTTAACTTATCCTTAAGTTCAAGGATTGATTTGTTGTAACTGTTGCTTAACACAATTGGGTTTTTATAGTTTCCCATACTTGAGGTTTGGTGAATCAAAGCTAAGGACAACCCTCACTCTGTGCTTCTAAAAAGGAGCTAAAAAGCATCAGGAGGGGGAAGAATGGGCTTTTGCTCATGCAAACAAATCATTTTCCTCCATTGTCATAATCCCAGTGCAGGAAATAAACTAGTCAACTCATGAACTCAGTAACTCCTCAACTCATAACTTAATAACTCCTAAACTTAGTAACTCAATTCAGTCATCTCTTACTCCATTCCTTCCTAAAATCAGGAATGGCGAGATGGTTAAGATCAGTTATTGTTACTCTTACTCCGGCTTCCATCTCGGAACTATGAAATAGCGTGGTTTGGTTAAATCATAAGTGACCACTGAAACTTACAGCGATTCGTGATCAGCTTTCTCCATGTGTCATGATGCGGACACAAGGCAAGAGTAAAGACTCGAAGTCAATACTAGAATCGTAATCGTACGGATCACTTATGGTAAACAGGTTGATAAGACAAGAAGGTAATGTTTATTTCTATTTCAGAGAACATCATGAGGGCAAAAGGCAAAAGCCAGAGCAGGGGTAGGGATGTCATGTTTAGCTACCCGTTGTTATCTCTGAAGTAATAGGGATGTGTCTGGAAGTTGGACGGGATGTAGTGGGTATGAAATTTTGGAATATTATTGTTTTTCTTACCACTAGAGAAGGAAATCTCTCCCCTTTATATAAGGAATACAATGGACATATTATACGCAAGAAAACCATTTGAAATTCAAACAAACAGTTTCTTAAGACAAGAATGAAAAAAATATCAAATCCAGAGAAATTTAGGGAGATAATGGATGATCTGCTGTCACATGACTTGCTGCTTGATTTGCTCTTTATTTGTGCCATAAGCTAATCCTTGAGATTGATATGTTATCCCTTTGTTTAAGGCATGATTTTGTTCCTTGATTTGGTCGGAATCATTACTTTCTATAGTTCCCCTCAAACGAGGATGAGGTAGGAGGCCAAGTTTGGTACATATCGACTCAAAGGGCTCTCGTGAGAGTGCTTTAGTGAATATATATGCGAGTTGGTGAGACGATACAACAAATTTTGTGACGAGAGAGTCGGCGGCAACTTTTTCCCTTACATAATGGTAGTCCACCTCAATGTACTTTAGATCGTGCATATTGAAAGCTGGATTGACTGTGAGAAACAATGCACTTAGATTGTCACAGAATAAAGTAGGAGGTTTAAGCAAGGAAACACCAATGTCTCGTAAGATGAAACTGATCCAAGTAATATCAGTTGTAGTGGAGGCCTTGGATTTATATTCATCATCAGTACTAGACTTGGCAATAGTTGGTTGCTTCTTAGCACTCCATGAGAGACAATTAGGACCTAAGAATGTGCAAAATCCTAATGTAGAGCGACTTGTCATTGGACAACCAGCTCGATTAGCATCCGAATAGGCATAAAGTTCAAATGATCTAGAGTGATGAAGATGGAGGCTATGGTCCATAGTGCCATTAATGTTTCACAGCATGATAGTTCTCCTCAATAGGGGATGCCATATATTGTGAGACATGATTCACACTAAATGATATAGCAAGTCGTGTAATGGTTAAATATTGTAACCCACCAACTAAACTACGATAGTGAGTTAGGTCTAAAAATGGTGGAGCAGAGGATCCATGAGATGTTTTTTGCACCATCGATTTAGGGACGGAGTTACAATTTGGCATATTTGCACGTTCAAGAAGTTCCATTGCATACTTTGTTTGAGATAAATGAAGGCCATCATCTAGACCAGTGACCTCTATCCCGAGGAAATAATGAAGGAAGCCAAAATCCTTCATAGCAAACTCATGGCTGAGAAAGATAAAATGATCCATCATAGCATTATTTTCACCGGTGACAATAATATCATCAACATATATGAGTAAAATGAGTGTACTATGATTATTACGACTAAAAAATAAGGAAGGATCGGCCACACTACAATAGAAACCAAGCATGAGAAGAAAGCCACTAAATCTGTCAAACCAAGCTCGAGGAGCTTGGCGAAGCCCATAGAGAGCTTTCTTAAGATGACAAACATAGTCAGGATCAGAGGAGTCTACAAACCCAAGAGGTTGGTCCATGAATATCGGTTCAGATAATTGCCCATGTAGGAATGCATTTTTTACATTAAGTTGACGAATATCTCAACCTCGCATGATAGTAACCGATAGTATAGAACGTATACTACTAGGTTTGATCACTGAATAGAATGTCTCAGAAAAGTCAACTCCTTTAACTTGGTGGAAACCCTTAGCAACAAGACGAGCCTTAAGCCGCTCTAAAAATTCATCAGCCGTAAGTTTTGTTTTGAAGACCCACTTACTTCCAACAACATTCATGGAAGGATCACGAGGAATACGATCGTTCAACCGACAATTAGGGTCGGAAGTGGCTACTTTCGCCAGCCAATCCAATTATACTCGGAAGTAGAAAAGACAACCTGTGCTGAACTGAACTGAACCGAATTACCAGATCAACCGAACAGAAAACCGACCTTGAATGTCGGGCAGTTTATAGGTCAGCTATCAGGTGGGGTTAAATTCTATTGTAGACCTAAAATTTCTTTAGCCCCAGTCCATTTTATTTGTGTAGCAAGTGTATAAACTTAAATTGGATCCAAAACATCATTTTCAAGCCCATACTTAAATTATGTAGTAGACCTTAAAATTCATTTGGCCCAGACCTAGTTAATTTGCCCAACAGATGTATAAACTTAAATTGCTTCCAAAAATCCTTTTCAAGCCCAAGATCATTTCATATGCTATACATTATTTGAGACCCAATCCAATTTGGTATTTTGTTCTACTGTACTATGAATTATTTTACAACCTATAACTCAATCAAATAAGAGCAAAAAAACATCATCATTAAAATGAAAATAAAGTGTAGGCTGCAGCAACTATGCAAGTTTGTTTCAAAAATAGTTGTACAACCACAACAATCAAAACAGGTAAACCATTTGCACCACCAAAAATCAGTAGTCCAAATACAAAAGTCAGTAGTCAGTATGCTTCAAAAATCTGCAGTGCACCATTCCAAAAATCTGGTTCACCTTTCCAAAAATTAGAACTCTCAATAGTTAGTTAGTCTCAACAGCCATATAACATGCAAGGGAAGTAGTGCAAACACAGATTTATAGACAACACCATGATTCTTAACAAAATACTTACAATTAAGAACATGAAGGACATATTAAATCACATTAAAAACATACCAAAGATGTTTTTTGTCAAAAGCAGTACCCTAAATACAATCATCAATAAGAGTCGCATGAGTTGCACTCCCATCCAGTTCTAAGATAAAACATAAAAAATATATGATTATATTTAGAGAACTAACATTCTATAATAAAGAATAATAACAAGTTGAAAAAATAAAAAAATATATATGTTACCTAAGTCAAGTTCAATGATTTCCATGTAATCCCACGTCTCGGTCGTCAAAAGGATTTAGATCTTTTAACCAATTCTGTGCACAAACAATTGCCTCGACTGTTTTTGGGGATAATGAACTTCAAAATGGATCTAGTACACGCCCTCTTGTACTAAACGCAGACTCAGAAGCAACTATGGATAGTGGAATAACTAACACATCTATTGCAACATGAGAAAGGATGGGATACTTAGCCGAATTCACTTTCCACCAGTTAAGAATGTCAAATTCTGGATTTTTTGCCTCACACCCATCACTCAAATACTGGTCAACCTCAGATTTAGTCTCCAATTAAGCACTACTTGATTCAAACTGAGCATATATATGCCAAAAGGCCTGACTAATATCTACAACACTCACACTTGAAGAACCAGGGTCACATAAACGAGGATTAGAATTTCAAAAAACTAATGCATACTCATCATACAACCGCTAAAACACATTTCTTACTTTGCCCAACATTTCCTCTGCCTCATTAGTGTTTGCATCAAAGTTTTGTTTGAACCAAAATGATAATGCTCCCAACTTACATCGTGGATCCAGTAAAACAACAAAAAATATCAATAAATTCATCTTTTCAATGTTTCTCCAATATTTATCATACTTCTTCATACTCATTGCATGACACTCAAAAAGGGATCACTATTCTCACATAGTTTGGACAAACTAGTTTGAACAATACAAAGCTCTTGAAAAAGTAACTTGCATGTGACATACAAGGACCCAGAAATTTGCAAAGTAAAATCATAGAAAATCTTTAGAAATTTCACAAGAACCCTCACATTTTTCCAATCAACATACCGAGGAGACCCTAATGTCCCTTCACTAAATTAAGAGACATATTGACCATCATCATCCTCTAATCTTTCAAAGGCCTTTTGATATTTCTATGCAGCCTCAAGCATTACATACATGGAGTTCCATCTAGTTGAAACATCAAGGAACACCAAAGTCTTACAATCAATTCTTTCTTTGTCCACGCAACTTGTAAAATTTTCCATTCTTGCAGGAGATGACCTCACATAACTCACAGCATTTTGCACCCTTATGATAGAATCATTATGTTCTTTTAATCCCTCTCTCACGACAAGGTTTAAGATATGTACACAACATGTGAAGGGACTCACCTCCTAATATATTACCCTTTATGTGTCTTCTTAAGTAATCTATAGCAACATCATTTGGGGATGCATTATCAATTGCAATTGTACAAATCCGATCAATACCCCATGCAAGCAAACAAGCCTCCAATTGTTTTCCAATTGTGTCCCCTCTATGATTAAGAATTAAACAAAAGTTTATAATTCTTTTGTTTAATTTCCAATTGTCATCAATGAAGTGAGCAGTAAGACACATATAGTTAAGGTTTTGAATAGAAATCCACGTATCAGTTGTGAAACTAAACCTATTAGCCGAGGACCCAAGAATTTTCTATAACTTATCCCTTTCATTTTGATAAAGTTTGATGTAGTCTCTAGAAACAGTCGTGCGAGACAGAACCGGGAACTTTGGCCCTAGTGTCCGACAAAACCTTTTAAAGCCATGGGCTTCCACAGCTCGAAAAGACAATTTATCCATAATAATCATTTCTGCAAGTGTCAGTCTTGAAGTTTCTTGATTAAACTTATGAAACACGACATTGCTAAGACTTAAATCTCCCTTTGGTTTTTTCTCAAAACTTAACAATTGTTGACTTTTATTCACATTTCTACCAGGAAATTTTGTGCAACTGTGGTTCACATGGAATGTAAGGGATGACATACCATGCTTCTTAGAATCACATTGATAAAACTTGTGACAGTATTTGCACTTCGCCCAGCGAACTTGGCCTTTTTTTCTCTCTAGCACTTTGAAATGATTCCACACTTTTGACTTCTCCAGTTTTTTTATTTTCAAATTTCTCATTCTCATTACTCTCCATAGGGTCATCAATCACTTGTGTAGCATTAGCCAAAGTTGTATTCCCCTCCATCTAAACAAACAAATAAATTGAACAAATTAACCATGCAAGTTTAGATATAAAAAAAATCTAGATTCAATGAATACAAAAAGGCACGAATTAGATAAATATAAAAAGAGAACATACATAAATAATTTATGGTCTAATATCCAAAAAAATAGATAGAATAATTTATGGTCAAATTCAACCTATAGTCATGAATGTTTAATTATTTATGGTCAGAAAAATGAGTTTTAACTCGAATGTTGCAGAGAGATGGAGTGAAACCTCTAGATCATTATAGAGGTTGAAACTTTTGGATCATTGCAAATAGATGGCTACTTTCAAGCAGTGAGTTTCAAGATCAAAAAAAAATGTATATAATAAATTAGAGAGCAAGGAAAAAAATAAAATAAAAAATTGACGGCAGTGAGTTTCAAGTAGAAAAGAAAAAACTCACTGCTTTGAAGCAGTGAGTTTCAAGACCAACAAAAAAAAATGTATTCAAAAAATGTGTATAAGAAATTAGAGAGTAAGGAAAAAAAAAATAAAGAAAAAAGAAATTGATGGTAGTGAGTTTAAGACCAAGCAGTGAATTTCAAGCAGAAAATGAAAAACTTGCTGCTTTCAAGTAATGAGTTTCAAGACTAAAAAAAAAAATGTATTCAAAGAGATGGATAATTAGAGATAATAAAAGAGAAATTTACTAGTCAAAGAAAAAAGGGTTGAGATATGCTCGATAAGGTTGAGATCTACTTCTACTCGATAGTTGATGGCACCATTCGACCTTGAGTTTTCAGATCTGCTCAATAGGGTTGAGATATACTTCTACTCAATCATTGATGTCATTCTGTGGTCGATTGTGGATCCATTGATGAAGAATAGTAGAAGAAAAATAAGGGTTTTTTCGTTTGTGATAGAGAGAAGCAGCGAAAGAGAGACTGAGATAGTGAAGTCTAAGGGTTAGTTTGCTTTTATAATTTTGTTTTTTTTAAAAGACAAATCCGGAGTGTATATGTATATTTTATATTATTATTAAATACTATTCAGGTGGGTTGGTTATTTCGGGTTTGGACTTGAAGGTTTCCGCAAGCCGAACCAATTTTATCGGTTAATTTATATTTTCTTCCGAAACCGATTCGGAATAAATATTACCCACCCGTTTTCTATTTGAAAGGGTCGGTTTTGTCGGGTGATCGGGTATTTTGCACAGCCCTAATCCCAAGTATCATTGTTGTATAGAGCATTGAGTTCTTCTTGCATAGCATTAGCCCAACCCGGATAAGCAAGAGCAGATTTTATAGTCTTAGGCTCTTTTGGGATATCAGTGGATATAAAAAATGCATATTTGGGATTGGTTTTGACAATTCCAACCTTGGATCTAGTCATCATGGAGTGTCCAATGGACTGTGAAGGAGATGAAGAATCTGGCCTAAGTTCTGTATCATTAGTGGAGCTTGTGCTATGGGGCTGAAATGTTGGATCAGATTTAGCTTATGTGCCAAATGTTGGGCTAAGTTCTGACATGGGTGGTACATCTGATGCATGCGTGGGCCTTGCACTTGACTCTAGAATGGGTTTAACTTGGCCGCTAGGATCCTGTAACAATTCATGAAGAGTTGATGCTTGAGAACCACTGTTGGTGGGTTCTAGTGATGAACCATCAACGTGATCATGGGTTGGCACAGTAAAAGGAGGTGATATGTGCGCTTCTTTCACCACCTGATCTGCTCATTCTTGAAAAGTAGATATGGCTTGATTTTCCTGTTCTGCTTGGATCAAATGTGGGTTAGGATAAGGAGAAATGTGCTCATCAAAGACAACATGATGAGAAATATATATCCTACTCGATGTGGGGCATAAGCACCGATGTCCTTTATCCTTCATGATGTAACCCAAAGATACACATGGTAAAGACTTGGGTGCAAATTTGTTTGAAGCATAACCATGGAGATAAGGAAAACATTTGCTTCCAAAGACTTGAAAAGAGGTATAGTTGGGATTTTTACCAAACAATCTCTGAAAAGGGGAGTCCATATCGAGAACCCATGAAGGCATACGATTAATGAGAAAAACAGCGGTATAGAAAGCATCAATCCAATATTTCTTAGGAACATGAGAATGTGCCATCATAGTGAGTTCAAGTTCAATAATATTGCGGTGCTCACGTTCGGCAAGACCATTATGTTCTGGAGTCTTTGGACAAGACAGATGATGAATTATTCCAGATTTAATGAGATAGCTTCCAAAAGCCCCATTTGAGTACTCACCTCCACCATTGGATTGAAAAATCATTATTTTTGTACCAAATAAATCTGAATTGGAAGAAATGTGATTTCCTTTTAAGAGGGTATAGCCAAGTAAAATGTGTGCATTCATCGATAAAAATAACATAATAGTGATAACCATTATGAGATTTAACCGGAGCTGGACCCCATAAATCTGAATGTATAACAGATAATGGTTTATCAGAGAATATTCGTGACGACAAAAATGACAATCTACGAGATTTTTCAATTTGACAACTACACAAATGGACTTATTATCCCAATTATGGACTCTAATGATGTCTTTATTATTCAAAAATCTGATCACTTTGGAATGAGGATGCCCAAGCCTCCAATGCCAAACCTTCTCACTTATATCTTGATTTCGATTTGAGAAAAGAGCTATTGGATGCACCTTTTTAAAAACTTAGAGATTTCCAATTTTACTGCCCTCAATCTGGATGTTTTTGTTGCTCCTGTCCTTTATTACAAAACCACCATTGAAGAATTCAAAATTACAAGGATTATCACTTGTAAATTGGCTTACTGACAAAAGGTTTTTCTTTAAGTCTAGTACTAAAGGTATATTTTTAATAACCATTTATCTATGTCTATTATCAATAAAAGCATCCCCAATATGAGAAATCTTGAGCAGTTGACCATTACCAACCATCACAGCATCATAACCCTTATACTCTTTTAAATTAAACAATTTACCAGGATCCCCAGTCATGTGAGTTGAAGCTCCTATATCCGGGTACCATGCATGATCTTAACTGTAGCTGATTGCCATTGCAACAAGTCCCTGTGGCACATCATTTGAGACAAAAGATTGATTAAATCTATGCCAACACTTCAATTCAATATGGCCAATTTTGTTACATATTTGGCATTTTGGAATGGAGCCAAAGTTAAAGAATTTATTGTCGTCCTTGCCAGATTTTCTGCCATGATTTTCACCGGATGATTCAGAGTTATTTCTATAAGTCTGGTTCAGCTAGGTGAAACCTTTGCCACGTGAAGAAAAATTATTATAACGAGCTTTGTTTGAAGGTTCATGGCCTCTTTGAGCAACAAAAGCAACATTCTGATTGTTAGCTTGGTGAACCTCATGCATTGATAACCATGTCTCATGACTTTGAAGCAGGGAAATAATTTCTTTATAGCAAGGTGTTGGGCGTTTGAGCATAGTTGTCACAAAAGATTTATATTCAATCCCCAACCTACTAAGTAACCAAAAGACTTTCTTCTTATCATCAATGGCTTCCCTATGGCAGCAAGATCATCACAGATAGTCTTAAATTTCCGAATGTATTTGGATAAAGTGGATGTACGTTTCCTTAACATTTGTAGTTTTTGTGTAAGATGAAATTCTAGTTCTTGAGAATCTTGTGCATAAGCATCATGCAAAGTGTTCCATACCTCTTTGGAGGACTTGAGTCCGACAACAAGACCAACACATCTTCACTTAGAGTGCCAGTTATTCAACCTCTTAACAATCGGTCAGAACGTCTCCATGCTACAAAATCTGGATTGATGATCACCTTCTGACTAGTGGTTCACACATCATCTGTGGCGGCAATTGTTTGATCCGGTGGCATTAATTCACCATTGATAAACCCAGTAAGATCTTGGTTTTCTATAAGTCCAAGCATTTGGATTCTCCACAATAGATAATTGGTACTGGTGAGTTTAATGGAGGCAAAATTTCCTACATTCAAAGTTGCAGGATATGGGTACTTTGTATTGGCCATGATAGAGAAGAAGAGGTTGAAGGCAATTTTTCACACAACTCAAATCTTGTTAGGTTCCGATACCATATGGAATTTTTGAATATTATTATTTTTCTTACCACTAGAGAAGGAAATCTCTTCTCTTTATATAAGGAATACAATAGGCATAATATATGAAAGAAAACCATTTGAAATTCAAACAAATAGTTTCTTAAGACAAGAAAGGAAAGAATATAAAATCCAGAGAAATTTAGGGAGATAATGGTTAATCTGCACTTCTTTTGTGCCATGATCTAATCCTTGAGATTGATATGCTATCCCTTTGTTTGAGGAATGATTTTGTTCCTTGATTTGATTGGAATCATTACTTTCAATAGTGAGCCTCTATTCGACAATGCCTCCGGACACAGCTATGCCGACGCGATGGTGGCTCCATACCCTCAGAAAGGGTATGGGAGACAACAAAAACGCATTTTTTTAGCAAAATGTCATCCCTTACTCCATTTCATCCTAACGTCAAGAATGGCGGGAAGGGAAAAACAACGCATTCCAGAAAGGTCATTCTTTACTCCGTTCCTTCCTAAAAGTTAGGAATGACAAGATAGGCGCCTTACTAGAAGGTCATCCCTTACTCTATTCCTTCTTAAGGTTAGGAATGGCGGGATAGGAGACTTCCTAGAAGGGCATCCCTTACTCCATTCTTTCGATGGGGGGCTTCATTAGATCTTCCAAAGAAATAGAAAAGTCAAGGATTACCTTGGCATACCAATGAAGATATTCACGATGGAATTTGAGATAAGACTGTAATAAGTCTCTTCAACATCATTTTTTCATCATTTATCCAGAATAGGCGCAACCGGTAAAAGGACTTTTCATCCTCCTATTCTTATCTCTTTATTCCAAGAAAGAAAAAAGTGGAGTCTTGGTCAAGCCGCCCTATTCTATTACCAGACATAATTGGGAGAAGCTCATCCGAAACTAGAGCTAGAAACTCCTTATTTCATTTTGCTCCCGTTCTACATTTCCTTCTTCTCAAATCCAAGGGGTTAAACTTCCAAAGGGAGGGAATGCCCTCTTCTTTCTCACAATGAGGCTAAACCAAATACGCTTGTGATTGTTGTATGTTCTTTGAGCTAGAATAACCATTTAGTTTGAATTCTAATTTGTTGGAAACACATGGATTTTTATGTGTTGACAGTTATTATGCTAATATGCCATAAAAACATGCAACTACAACATGTTTCTTACATCAGGAAGTAAAAATATCAAAAATGGCCAATTTTTTTAGGTGCTACTGTAACAGATATATTACACAATTGACAAACCTGTTATGTTCCTTTTTAGCTTGAGAATACTAGATACGCCATGTTGAGCAAGGAAGTTGCAGAAAAGACCCATGAGTTGAGGTATGGTCGTATTGCCATTAAAGTTCTTCTACATATGAATATCAAATTTATAATATTAAGAAAAAATTTCTCCTAAATAGAAAATTGTCGGGAGAAGAGCTCCAAGGACTTGATATGAATGAATTGATGAAATTGGAGAAGTTGCTGGAAGGAAAATTAAACCGTGTCCTGAAAACAAAGGTTTTGTGGATGTATTTGTGTTGTTGAAGTTATTATGATTTTATGAACTTACAATACATGTAGCTCTAACGCATTTAAAATTTTTCAGGGTGATAAAATTCTGAAAGAGATTGATGCTCTCAAGAACAAGGTCAGTCAACTGATAAACATTGCATGAAACTAGCTTCTTGTAGTTGCTAGAATCGGAAAGGCATATAACACACAGAAATCATGGAACTGGATTCTTCTAAAGAAGGAAGGAACAGTGAAAAATCATTTGGTTTCATGAACGGTTTTTGAATGATCAGAAAATATAAGTGGAAAACCTGCAAGTATGCCTTTTGGGATCTATTTTTTTGACGTGGGTAATAAAAGGTATGAAAATAGTGGGGCCATTGAAATGAATCGACCTTTTCGAGCTTTGGTATGCTAAGATTTAGCTGGAGTTTATTATAAAGCCTTGAGCATCACTATTCAATTTTCAATTTTTTTTCAAACTCATCTTGATTTCTGATCATATGCTCAGGTCTCTCTTGATTCATTTTGTACGATGACCTCGAATTTGAGCTCAAGCTAGAGTAAATCTGAAAAACACCAGCCAATCAGACTTGAATCTATAACCTCTTGATTAATAGTCAAGACATTTATTTGATAAGCTAATAGTGCTATTTCGTTCTTTTTCACAACAAAACAATTGGTACATATGTCGACGTTTATAAACAAATTGACCATGAAACTACCGACCAAGCTGTGCAACACAAGCTTAAAATTTGATCATCTTTAATCCATTCCCTAATACCCGAACCGTGCTCGAATTGCTCGGTTCATTTAACAGCCCATGAGGCATCATATTTCTCATTCCCACATCATGGCTAACTTGCATTCTATTTATCCTTAATGAACAAGCAGGAAGCCCAATTGATGGAAGAGAATGCTCGGTTGAGACAAGAAGTTAGAGTTTCAGTGTTCTTTTCTCCTTCTTGTTAAATTTTTATTGTGTTTTGTTCAAAGGTTGATTTAAATTTCTGATTCCAGATTGTGGACATATCTCATGGTGAAACAAATGCTCTTCCACAAGGCCACTCATCATGGTCAATCACCAACTACTGTGTCTCAGTTCATCCTCCTCAGGGCTGCAATAGCTTTGACACTTCCCTCAAGTTGGGGTAAGATTATTAGGGTTCATTTTGAAGTTGACCTAAACGAATCCTCTGCTCCTAAAGTTCGGGTTATAGGATATATATATATTTTTTGATAACAGAGAATCAACCTAAGAACGTGATCTTTGAGTTCGTGGTTTTATTATAAACTTGGGATGTACATTATTGCTTACTAAACCACATGCATTGGTTAAATCTGAATTTTGCATGGAGGAAATGGATTTGAACTCGAGTTATGTGGGTTTGTGACACGTCCCCTATTCAACAAATTGAAATGTATATTTTAACTAACTGGTTGTGGTGAGCTGAAGGGTTTCTGATGTTTGTCAGTGAAGTCTTGATTTGTATTGCTAAACCAACAATGACTTTCTTTTGCTGAAGGCTATGTGTCTAACTCTTCTCATGAAAATCTTTTGCAGCCTACCTTTCCCCAACTGAACAGCAAGGTTCGGAGGCGTTTATCGGTAAGGAATGAATAGTTTCGATGATGGTACGATAGGATTCAAGTAGATCTATTGGTATTGATAATTTGAATAAGATGATGATACTGGCTAGAGTGGTATATTTGTATTTTCTTGTATATAATAGGGTGGAACTCAATGCATCAAGACTATATCGTTCCTTTTATTTAACTTTCCCACATGTAAATCATATACCAATTCAGTTCTTTGTCTTTGGGTTGACATTTTACATGCTTTAAGTTATTGGATGAATGACACTTTACACCTTGATAGATTTTAAAATTTTTAATTTATACCCGAAAAGATTAAAATTCTCACATTTCATCTTCAATCAGATAAAAATATAGCAATCTAATCCAAAAACTTTAGCCATTTGAACTTTGATGTGCACATATTTGGCCCTTCTCTATCAACTACCCAATTTCCGTTGCTGAGTTTAAATTCTAGTTCAAGTTCAGTTTAATATATTGATCATATATTTAGGTTTGAGACAACCAGAGTTGTTTATGGTACGAAGTTAGGCTCGAGTTACTCGAACTTTCAATCTCTTGTTTAGTAGTTAAAACCTAATCCAATCCATTGAACTAAAGGTTACACTATTATTTTTTTCATCATAAAATAAATTTATAGTAAATTTTATTTTGCCCCCTAAAAGATATAAAAAAATTTAATTTATCCCCCAAATAATTATTTTTTTCAAATTGTTCCCTCAAAGAAATAAAAAATATTATAATGTAATTCACCACCTTATTTTCATTTGATGGTTTGTTTGTTTTATAATTTTTGATTGGTTGATTTGACACAATAGACGGCAATAAGACGGTGAATCACATTTTATTTCTTTGAGGGGTGATATGAAAAAATTAATTAATTGGGAGCAAATTAAAATTTTTTTTATCTTTTAGGGTGCAAAATAAAACTTTTCCATAAATTTCTAAGTAATATTACTAACAAATTTATAAATTTTTCGACACATTGTTCCAGTTCTGTTTGCCCTAATTGTATAGAACTTGTTTGAATAGATAAATCCAGTAAATAGCAAATTAGCATTACCAATTGAATCTTTAGATAATTTTGACCAAAATAGGGCACAGCACCCTAAGTGCACCAATGCTAGCAAATCATCACCCCATCACGAACCCACTACCAAATCTCATGAATCCTCAAACATTATTTAATCTGATTCTAATTGAAACCATAAATCAAAATATACATCACCCATTAACCGAGTTATATTGTCTATAAAAATCTAATACCAACCAATCTCCATCTGCCGAAAATTCATCTATCACAAATGCAAATATTAGTCACACTATTTGACTTGGATTGGAAGGGTGGTGGTAGTGGTAGTGGTGGGCACATGTGCAGGGTCAGCCCTAGGTATAGGTTAGTAAGGTCATTTCAACTCCTTACTCAAATACTTACTTAAATATAAATTTGAGTAAAAAATGACTAAATATAAACTCCAGTCTAGTTTAAGAGCGCAAATCAATGTCTAGTTTTGTTAAGTTTTAAATTATTCTCCACTTAGTTAAGCCCAATAAAAACCCTAAAAGAAAATTCCTATTATAAATATGAAATCTAATCCAACTCTAAGTCCAAACTAAATTTCAATGGGTTTAACCAACACTCTAATTGAAATATTATATTACACAAAAAAATTATATTTTTTTTCAAGTGCATATATTGCTTCTAAAATTTTTTTAACAATATTTGTAATAATTGCTTCATTAAAAATGAAAATTTTAAATTTTAAATTAATAAAATCTTATTTGTGGTCAACTATGTCACAAAAAAAATTGAATAGATTAGATACATTATCAATTGATAAAGATTTATCGACAAAACTTGAATATAAAAACTTCATCAATATTTTTGCATCTCAAAAAATAAGAAAAATATTTTTTAATTAAATAAAAAATTAAATTATAAAAACTAAAAAAAATATATATATATATATATATATATATATATTAATACATGAAATAATACTAGGGCCCGAATAAAATCTTCGCCTAAGGCCCTGTTTACGTTAAGCTGCCCTAAAGATGATAAAGTGCATGTAGCGGCAATGATAGGGTTGAAAATTTCATTTGTTGTTCTCTCTTTCTATTGATTACTACCTTAGCTTGGAGTAGGCTGAGGCCAGACCTCTCACTCTTCCATTATTTGCATACTTACCTATATGGAAGTAGTGATAGTGGCTGTGACAGTAACAGTGCCCAAGGCGGATGATTGTAATGAATTCGGGCAAAAACAAAGAAAAACAACATTCATTTCTCTTTGTTCTCTCTCTATCACCAACAGTGAGTTGGTGGAAAAAGGGGAAGGGGATGGGGGATCATTGGTAGGGGGGGCTGATCAAGTGGAAGGGTTAGGTGGGGAGAGGGGAAAGATCAATGGATATGGGGGAGGAGATGGAAATGGTCGGGGAATTATATTGCAAAAGTTGGAAAGGGTGGTGAGGGAGAAATGGATTGGGGGATAGCATTTGATCTCTCTCTTTATCCATCTGTTTGGATATTGAATAATAATTATAATAATTAGAAGGGTAACACATAATTTTTAAAAGAAATTAAAATTTTGAAAATTAATTATCAGGGTAGAAGGGTGATTTTAAAAAAAAATTGAATCCCTCTCTCCCTAATTATATGTATAATATATCATAAGAAATGTTATTTGGACTTATGATGTTGATATTATTTGTCGATTTCAATAATCACAACTACTGAATAGGTAGTGAATCTCAATAAATGTTATGACAACAATTAAATCAACTTCGACATCTCACATAACTCAATTACTATCGAACATAACCTTATATTTGGTTAGTTTTGATGATATGACAAGTGACACTTTAGCATATAAATTTGTTCTCATATCGAACAATAATGCCCCTACAAGGCCATAATCAAATCAAACAATCACACCCTATAGGGCTATAATTATATTTCACAAATTATGTCCAAAGCAAATTTTGTACACGTACCAATCAATCCCAAAATATTTAACACAAGATACAAGTTAAATAACAAATATATAGAATTTCATATCAAACAAAAATTACAAATAAGAACACAAACTTTGAGATAAACAAATAGGACACTCTTTATAAAGAGATTTAAAGATATTAGTATATCGTGTATTACCCTTTATCTTAATTCACCAAATGATGATGATAAATTTGATCACCACCAGATTAAGAACATATACCAATTTATAGAATTTAGGACTAAAATCGTCATCTAATTTCCACCAAAAATCTCATTTTTTTCTTCTTCTTATTTCTATCTTTTTCCCCCTTCTTCTTTTTCTCTATTTTCTTCCTTTCTTTCTTCTTATTGTTGAATTACTTGGCAAACCCTTTCTTATAACCAAATCTTATTTGGCCACTAAACATCTTATGTCACAATGCTTAGGCATGCATGTTGACATCAAAAGACACTTATCTATTTTCCCAATATTTGTTCTTTTTTGAAAAAAAAAAAAACCAATACACATGTCAACTCCTTATTCTCAATATGACACTTGTCCAATTGTCATTTCAAATGTAAAATTGTTCACCTTTTTTATTACATATTAATTTATGTGACATATTTTTACACATTTTACATCGTTTGGACACATTAGATATTTATTAAACAAAATTAATATTATAATNCTCTTTGTTCTCTCTCTATCACCAACAGTGAGTTGGTGGAAAAAGGGGAAGGGGATGAGGGATCATTGGTAGGGGGGCTGATCAAGTGGAAGGGTTAGGTGGGGAGAGGGGAAAGATCAATGGATATGGGGGAGGAGATGGAAATGGTCGGAGAATTATATTGCAAAAGTTGGAAAGGGTGGCGAGGGAGAAATGGATTGGGGGTNATTTATTTATTTTAAATTTATGAAAATAAACTTTGAAAATATAAAACTATAGTTATCTTTCTAATTAATAATTTGGGTTATCACATGTATATTTAATTTATATTGTTCTATAATTTATTGATATTTATATACCTAAATCTAAATTCATAGAATACATGACAACATATAGAAATTTAAATTTTAATATCAAGCAATGCTATTGAGGCGCAATTTATTGATATAATTTATTGACATAATTCATTGTGATATTTGGATTGACTGTAGGTCCAATCAAACATTGAAACTTGGTGTTGATCTAATAATTCTTATAAAAATACGTCATTATGTCAATAAATTATATTAAAATTTTAAATTTAAATAACATTATTCTTTAATAACGGCNAATTACTATCGAACATAACCTTATATTTGGTTAGTTTTGATGATATGACAAGTGACAGTTTAGCATATAAATTTGTTCTCATATCGAACAATAATGCCCCTACAAGGCCATAATCAAATCAAACAATTACCCTATAGGGCTATAATTATATTTCACAAATTATGTCCAAAGCAAATTTTGTACACGTACCAATCAATACCAAAATATTTAACACAAGATACAAGTTAAATAACAAATATATAGAATTTCATATCAATCAAAAATTACAAATAAGAACACAAACTTTGAGATAAACAAATAGGACACTCTTTATAAAGAGATTTAAAGATATTGGTATATCGTGTATTACCCTTTATCTTAATTCACCAAATGATGATGATAAATTTGATCACCACCAGATTAAGAACATATACCAATTTTATAGAATTTAGGACTAAAATCGCCATCTAATTTCCACCAAAAATCTCATTTTTTTCTTTTTCTTATTTCTATCTTTTTCTCTGTTTTCTTCCTTTCTTTCTTCTTATTGTTGAATTACTTGGCAAACCCTTTCTTATAACCAAATCTTATTTGGCCACTAAACATCTTATGTCACAATGCTTAGGCATGCATGTTGACATCAAAAGACACTTATCTATTTTCCCAATATTTGTTCTTTTTTGAAAAAAAAAAAAACCAATACACATGTCGACTCCTTATTCTCAATATGACACTTGTCCAATAGTCATTTCAAATGTAAAATTGTTCACCTTTTTTATTACATATTAATTTATGTGACATATTTTTACACATTTTACATCGTTCGGACACATTAGATATTAATTAAACAAAACTAATATTATAAGNAGACAAGCGACAAGTGATCAAACAATATGTCGTGTTTGAGTCTTGGAATCATTCTCTTGACAATGGAGGTAGCACAAGTGGTAACAGTGACGAGTTATAAATACAGGTTTCTATCTTGAATTCGAATCTTGATAATTTATTGGGTCAGGTTGAATCTAGAGTGACAAGCTATCGAACAATGTGTTGTGTTTGAGTCTTGTAATCATTCTCTTGACAATGGAGATAGTNTATTGTTCTATAATTTATTGATATTTATATACCTAAATCTAAATTCATAGAATACATCACAACATATAGAAATTTAAATTTTAATAGCGAGCAATGCTATTGAGGCGCAACTTACTGATATAATTTATTGACATAATTCATTGTGATATTTGGATTGACTGTAGGCCCAATCAAACATTGAAATTTGGTGTTGATCTAATAATTCTTATAAAAATACATCATTATGTCAATAAATTATATTAAAATTTTAAATTTAAATAACATTTTTCTTTAATAACGGGCCACAAAATATTAGTCAAACTATGATTAATCAAACTCGAATCAAATATGGTTGATCCACTAAACTGATGTGGAGTTTTACTTTTTACTATACGGGGAAGGTTACTGTATCGGCTTTTTATTTTTGCACCATACTTTCATTAATATCAGTTATTAAATTTAAATTATATTCATAATTATAAAATGATAAAAAAAATTTATACACTTGTTTTTATTTTAGTGCGTAGTGCCAAACCTCAGTTCAGCACTTCTAGTAGAGAGAAACAGTAGATTTCTGTTTTACAAAGGTGAAATTACTGATAGGCCCCCACCATCAACACCTGGTCAACGCCAACAAACTTAGAAGCATGGCCTTTTCTGCAAAAGCTCAGTCCTCTTTAGTCCACCCAAAAGATATTCCCAGTCACCACCACCACCCCCTCCCCCACCCCAAAAAAAAAAAATCCACTTTCCTCTCAGCCCCCATGACATGTTCCTTCACCCAAAACACACCGAAGAGGAAGAGAGAGAAAGTTGTAGAGAGAGAGAAACCAAAAAATGGAACCTAACACAAGCTCCTGGGCGGAGGCACAACGTTGGCTCACCATCGCCGAGAAACTCCTGATCTCCGGTGATCTTATCGGAAGCAAAACATTCGCGATCCGGGTCAAAGAGTCCGACCCGAATTTCGAGACGGCTTACCAAATCCTAGCAGTGGCGGACACATTACTTGCCGGCGATAAGAGAATCAACGGCCAACGGGACTGGTACGCGATTCTCCAACTTGTCGGACCGACCCATGACTTGGAACTCATCTCGACTCAGTACCGCCGACTCGCTCTTCTTCTCCATCCAGAAAGGAACAAGCTTGCCTTTGCTGAACAAGCCTTCAGGCTCGTCATCGATGCTTGGTCAGTTTTATCGAACCCTTCGAAAAAGTTCTTATATGATAACGAGCTCAATCTCTCTTTAAATCTCACTCCAAACCCAGTTCTATTTCCAAACCCCCCAAACCCAGTTGGGTCTGGGTCTGTGTCTGGGTCGAGTCGAGAGCAAGAAAGTCAAAATCATCAGCCACCACAGCAAGAGCAATTGAAACAAAACCCTTTGAATAGCAGTTATAATTATGATAGTGGTGGAAAGGGTAATGAGAAGAGTGTAAGAGAGGAGGTTTCGCGATCAGTGCATGTTGAACCTGATCAAAGTTCGAATTTTTGGACTGCTTGTCCGTATTGTTATCATATGTATGAATATCCTAAGATTTATGCAGAGTGTACACTTCGGTGTCAAAACTGTAAAAGGGCGTTTCAGGCGGTGGTAATTTCGTCGCCACCGCCGATTGTTGATGGGAAAGAAGCTTATTTTTGTTCTTGGGGGTTTTTCCCATTGGGGGTTTCGGCGTTGAATTTGGATAAAAATAAGGGGCTTTCAGGTTGGACACCTTTTTCGCCTATGTTTACCTGTCCTCAGATGGTAGANACCCTATAGGGCTATAATTATATTTCACAAATTATGTCCAAAGCAAATTTTGTACACGTACCAATCAATCCCAAAATATTTAACACAAGATACAAGTTAAATAACAAATATATAGAATTTCATATCAAACAAAAATTACAAATAAGAACACAAACTTTGAGATAAACAAATAGGACACTCTTTATAAAGAGATTTAAAGATATTAGTATATCGTGTATTACCCTTTATCTTAATTCACCAAATGATGATGATAAATTTGATCACCACCAGATTAAGAACATATACCAATTTATAGAATTTAGGACTAAAATCGTCATCTAATTTCCACCAAAAATCTCATTTTTTTCTTCTTCTTATTTCTATCTTTTTCCCCCTTCTTCTTTTTCTCTATTTTCTTCCTTTCTTTCTTCTTATTGTTGAATTACTTGGCAAACCCTTTCTTATAACCAAATCTTATTTGGCCACTAAACATCTTATGTCACAATGCTTAGGCATGCATGTTGACATCAAAAGACACTTATCTATTTTCCCAATATTTGTTCTTTTTTGAAAAAAAAAAAAACCAATACACATGTCAACTCCTTATTCTCAATATGACACTTGTCCAATTGTCATTTCAAATGTAAAATTGTTCACCTTTTTTATTACATATTAATTTATGTGACATATTTTTACACATTTTACATCGTTTGGACACATTAGATATTTATTAAACAAAATTAATATTATAATCATTTGATTCATTTTAACTTATATTTGAGGTTTATTTATTTATTTTAAATTTATGAAAATAAACTTTGAAAATATAAAACTATAGTTATCTTTCTAATTAATAATTTGGGTTATCACATGTATATTTAATTTATATTGTTCTATAATTTATTGATATTTATATACCTAAATCTAAATTCATAGAATACATGACAACATATAGAAATTTAAATTTTAATATCAAGCAATGCTATTGAGGCGCAATTTATTGATATAATTTATTGACATAATTCATTGTGATATTTGGATTGACTGTAGGTCCAATCAAACATTGAAATTTGGTGTTGATCTAATAATTCTTATAAAAATACGTCATTATGTCAATAAATTATATTAAAATTTTAAATTTAAATAACATTTTTCTTTAATAACGGCCCACAAAATATTAGTCAAACTATGATTAATCAAACTCGAATCAAATATGGTTGATCCACTAAACTGATGTGGAGTTTTACTTTTTACTATACGGGGAAGGTTACTGTATCGGCTTTTTATTTTTGCACCATACTTTCATTAATATCAGTTATTAAATTTAAATTATATTCATAATTATAAAATGATAAAAAAAATTTATACACTTGTTTTTATTTTAGTGCGTAGTGCCAAACCTCAGTTCAGCACTTCTAGTAGAGAGAAACAGTAGTTTTCTGTTTTACAAAGGTGAAATTACTGATAGGCCCCCACCATCAACACCTGGTCAACGCCAACAAACTTAGAAGCATGGCCTTTTCTGCAAAAGCTCAGTCCTCTTTAGTCCACCCAAAAGATATTCCCAGTCACCACCACCCCCCCCTCCCCCACCCCAAAAAAAAAAAATCCACTTTCCTCTCAGCCCCCATGACATGTTCCTTCACCCAAAACACACCGAAGAGGAAGAGAGAGAAAGTTGTAGAGAGAGAGAAACCAAAAAATGGAACCTAACACAAGCTCGTGGGCGGAGGCACAACGTTGGCTCACCATCGCCGAGAAACTCCTGATCTCCGGTGATCTTATCGGAAGCAAAACATTCGCGATCCGGGTCAAAGAGTCCGACCCGAATTTCGAGACGGCTTACCAAATCCTAGCAGTGGCGGACACATTACTTGCCGGCGATAAGAGAATCAACGGCCAACGGGACTGGTACGCGATTCTCCAACTTGTCGGACCGACCCATGACTTGGAACTCATCTCGACTCAGTACCGCCGACTCGCTCTTCTTCTCCATCCAGAAAGGAACAAGCTTGCCTTTGCTGAACAAGCCTTCAGGCTCGTCATCGATGCTTGGTCAGTTTTATCGAACCCTTCGAAAAAGTTCTTATATGATAACGAGCTCAATCTCTCTTTAAATCTCACTCCAAACCCAGTTCTATTTCCAAACCCCCCAAACCCAGTTGGGTCTGGGTCTGTGTCTGGGTCGAGTCGAGAGCAAGAAAGTCAAAATCATCAGCCACCACAGCAAGAGCAATTGAAACAAAACCCTTTGAATAGCAGTTATAATTATGATAGTGGTGGAAAGGGTAATGAGAAGAGTGTAAGAGAGGAGGTTTCGCGATCAGTGCATGTTGAACCTGATCAAAGTTCGAATTTTTGGACTGCTTGTCCGTATTGTTATCATATGTATGAATATCCTAAGATTTATGCAGAGTGTACACTTCGGTGTCAAAACTGTAAAAGGGCGTTTCAGGCGGTGGTAATTTCGTCGCCACCGCCGATTGTTGATGGGAAAGAAGCTTATTTTTGTTCTTGGGGGTTTTTCCCATTGGGGGTTTCGGCGTTGAATTTGGATAAAAATAAGGGGCTTTCAGGTTGGACACCTTTTTCGCCTATGTTTACCTGTCCTCAGATGGTAGAGAAAAATGGGGGCACAGAAAATTTGAAGAAGAACAATGCTCCTAGGATTTATTTTGATGATGATGATGTTTTTGTGCAAGTGACAGATTCGAGTGAAGATTCTGATGATGATTGGGGTCGCATTAAACAGAAGAGGAAAGGGAAGAATGTGAAGGAGAAGGGTACACCAGGTAGAAAGGTTAAGAAACCGCAAGCAGATAAAGGAAAGAATGTTAAAGGAGGTAGTGGTGAGAATTTGCGAGGTGGGTTTGTAATGCAAGAGGGTGTGCCAGGGAGTAATGTTGTGACGGCTGAGTCAAGTAAGAAAGCGACAGTGAGTAGCACAAGAAAGCCACCTGCAAAAGTTGCTAAGGATTTGGGGAAGTTGGATTTGAATCTAGAGTTTAGTAATGAGATTGAAGAGCCTGCACTAGTAATGCGTGGAGGACATGGAGCAGGAAATGGGGAGGATGATAACATCGGAATTGGCTTTTTTGAGGGCCTTGATGAATTCCTGAGTGGTTTGCCGATACTCTCTGGTGTGGGTGATGATAAGGTTAAGGCTTCTTAGTGACGTAAGACTCTTTTTTCATGTTGTTGTAGCTGCTTTTTCTTTTTGTTTATGTTTGTAGTAAATAATTATGTAGAAAACTGGGAATTCGTTTAATGGTTTCATTGTAGTTCAATGTAATTTACTCTATCCGGGCTATAATGCATTAAGTGGATTAATCCCTCCTGGTTAGATAATAAGGCTGTGAAATGGAAGGTTACTGATTGAGCTGCTGGTGTTTTTCCACCGTTTGCTTCATCTGTTTCATCCCCTGTATCATGCAAGTCCTATTATCTCTGAGTATGGAGTGCATGCAGCAAAAAGCAAAGTAGAGTAGGGCTGGCTGCCCAGCTTGTCCCTACCTATATGTAAGTGGAATTTCAACTTTGTAATACCTCGTTGAACAAAACCTTGAGTTATTTACACCTTACTTTTTCAAAGGTCTCTGTTTGCCGATTATCATCTGTACTGCATCTTTTTCTTCTTTTATGCTTCGTTTTGCTTTAGTTGCTAAATTATCCTACCTGAACAAGACTTGTACATGGCTGCTGATTTTATTTTGTTGATCAATCCTTTGTGGATTCTCGAACTCATGGTTCATGTTAGTTTCCCAAGTAAATGTCACTACCGAACCTGGCAACATGGCATGATGGGTCCTGACAATAAGTTACTTTAGATCATGGTGTTGTCTTGTTGACATTGGTATGTGTTTCAATTAAAAATTTTGTATTCTAAAATTTGCAGCTGCAATATGTTTTAGGACTGGAATAGAATTAATAACAAGAAATGGAATTAAGTTTATGTTTTTCTTTCTGCATCCCTTTCTCTTATTCTCTTTCAATGTTTTGATTTGCAGGAATCCCAGCTTGTTTATTCATTTTGGAAGCCCCATAATCGCAATAATTATTATGATCAATTAACCATATATGTTGTCATCATTTTTATGCCGATTTATTGAAGGATGTGGTTCTTTATTTTTCATTTTGCACAAATTTGTTTATGTTGAGAGGGCTCTTGTCTCAGATTGATGGTGAGTAATGGCAGAGAATAAGGTATTGTATCAAAGTCAGGGTTATTCTACCTACTTGAACTTGCACTGGGAAATATGAGCACATAGAAAGGTCATCATGAAATTGGCTTGGTGGAAAAATTTCCTGTTGTAGTAAATCTTGAATTCTCTGCGTACACACTTGAATTTCTGATTTTCCTCTTTTTTTTTCTGCTTTTCCTGTTTATATGTGGTTATAGCTTTATGCTACATGGAGGTAATTCTTAAAAAAAAAAAAAGGTAATTCTTAAAAGATCCACGGTATCCTGATCTGCCTCTAAAGAGAGGTATCAACAGAAACTATACTTGTTTCTCTTCTTTTTGCTTTTATTAATAAACTAATTACCCAAGTTAAACGAATTGTGCTTGCATTTATCTAGTGTCAGGCCCGAAAATTGAAATGTCATATGTGCGGGATGATTTCTTGTTATTTCAGGATTAGCATAGGTTTTTTCTCTGGCATCTGTGTTTCTTGGGCGTGGAAGTGCACTGCATGATGTCTGCACTTAATCAAGCATTAAAATATCACATAAAATTCTTGATTATCATGAAAAAAAGATATGTGTATCATTTGTCCTTTTTGTTGATTTGTTTTTGAGTTTGACCTTTTATAGCCACTCCAAAAAGCTTGCTCCAGGTCCATGAATGTTTGGCAACCATTTATTTTCGGAGTTGTTGGATTATTAGTCTTGGAATCAGGATAATTTGTGAGGCTCATTGGGATGCGTTAATGAGTATTTTTGCATAATAACCGAGGCTTTTCTTCATCTTCTGTTTGCATTTGCCTGCCTTTATGTCCGAGATATGGCTGCTTGATTTAGTTTGTCAGTCAACTTTCTCCTCTCCTTTTTAAAGAATTTAGAATTAAACAATAAATCACCTTCTGAATTGTTGGAGGAAGTTGTCTCCATTTCTTGCAGGGTTTGGGGTTGGACAACTTCATCATAGTCGATGCACTGTTGCTGTATGCTCTGATTCCCTGACCAGTATGCTTTGCATCAGCTTAATTTGTAAAGCTCCCGATTTTACCTAAAATTTGTAGAATCCTTTTTCAACTGTATGTGATTGCAGGTCCTGGAAATGAATCATTGAAGATAACACGAGTATGAAAGTTTTGAAGTCCTTAGATGACATTGTGGTCTGTACATTTTGTTAATTGCGGCATGACTTGTGGTCGGTCTTAGTATTGAAGCCGCTAGTGGTTGAAGGAAAAAACAGTCACTGGAACGTTCGTCTTTGTCAAATTTTCTTGTTTTGCTGGTGTTTTATTTGATGGGAGCCTGAGACTTAACCAGTTGAATGGTTTAGAAGGTTGGCTTGATAAAACGCCTTTGGTGTATTGTTATCAGCAGAAAGAGAAGTAATTTTGTTTGAAGGAGATCAGAAAATAGTATTCGCAATGACAGAACAGATCGGATCTAGAGTGAAGACAAGCGACAAGTGATCAAACAATATGTCGTGTTTGAGTCTTGGAATCATTCTCTTGACAATGGAGGTATCACAAGTGGTAACAGTGACGAGTTATAAATACAGGTTTCTATCTTGAATTCGAATCTTGATAATTTCTTGGGTCAGGTTGAATCTAGAGTGACAAGCTATCGAACAATGTGTTGTGTTTGAGTCTTGTAATCATTCTCTTGACAATGGAGATAACTCAAGTGATAACAGTGATGAGTTGTAAATACAAACGTCTGTCTTGAGTTCAAATTTTGATAATTTTTTGGGTCAGGTAGAATCTAAAGTGAAGACAAGCAACAAGCGATTGAACAATGTGTTATGTTTGAGTCTTGGAATCATTCTCTTGACAATAGAGGTAGTTCAACTGGTAAAAATTACGAGTTATAAATTCAGGCGTTTGTCTTGAGTTCGAGTCTTGACAATTATTTAGGTCTGGTCGAATCTAGAGTGAAAACAAGCGGCAAGCGATTGAACAATGTGTCGTGTTTGAGTCTTGGAATTATTCTCTTGAGAATAGAGGTAGATCAAGTGATAATAATGACGAGTTGATACAAACATTCGTCTTGAGTTTAAATTTTGATAATTTTTTAAGTTAAGTTATAAGAAATTTATCTTTCATGAATTATTTAGTTTTAACATAAATGATCTGACTTTGGCTGGATTAGAGAAGGGATTAGTCATGATGGACATAAACTTATTCGAAAATCCCTGATTGTCGAACTGAAAAAANCTTTGTGGATTCTCGAACTCATGGTTCATGTTAGTTTCCCAAGTAAATGTCACTACCGAACCTGGCAACATGGCATGATGGGTCCTGACAATAAGTTACTTTAGATCATGGTGTTGTCTTGTTGACATTGGTATGTGTTTCAATTAAAAATTTTGTATTCTAAAATTTGCAGCTGCAATATGTTTTAGGACTGGAATAGAATTAATAACAAGAAATGGAATTAAGTTTATGTTTTTCTTTCTGCATCCCTTTCTCTTATTCTCTTTCAATGTTTTGATTTGCAGGAATCCCAGCTTGTTTATTCATTTTGGAAGCCCCATAATCGCAATAATTATTATGATCAATTAACCATATATGTTGTCATCATTTTTATGCCGATTTATTGAAGGATGTGGTTCTTTATTTTTCATTTTGCACAAATTTGTTTATGTTGAGAGGGCTCTTGTCTCAGATTGATGGTGAGTAATGGCAGAGAATAAGGTATTGTATCAAAGTCAGGGTTATTCTACCTACTTGAACTTGCACTGGGAAATATGAGCACATAGAAAGGTCATCATGAAATTGGCTTGGTGGAAAAATTTCCTGTTGTAGTAAATCTTGAATTCTCTGCGTACACACTTGAATTTCTGATTTTCCTCTTTTTTTTTCTGCTTTTCCTGTTTATATGTGGTTATAGCTTTATGCTACATGGAGGTAATTCTTAAAAAAAAAAAAAGGTAATTCTTAAAAGATCCACGGTATCCTGATCTGCCTCTAAAGAGAGGTATCAACAGAAACTATACTTGTTTCTCTTCTTTTTGCTTTTATTAATAAACTAATTACCCAAGTTAAACGAATTGTGCTTGCATTTATCTAGTGTCAGGCCCGAAAATTGAAATGTCATATGTGCGGGATGATTTCTTGTTATTTCAGGATTAGCATAGGTTTTTTCTCTGGCATCTGTGTTTCTTGGGCGTGGAAGTGCACTGCATGATGTCTGCACTTAATCAAGCATTAAAATATCACATAAAATTCTTGATTATCATGAAAAAAAGATATGTGTATCATTTGTCCTTTTTGTTGATTTGTTTTTGAGTTTGNGTTGAACAAAACCTTGAGTTATTTACACCTTACTTTTTCAAAGGTCTCTGTTTGCCGATTATCATCTGTACTGCATCTTTTTCTTCTTTTATGCTTCGTTTTGCTTTAGTTGCTAAATTATCCTACCTGAACAAGACTTGTACATGGCTGCTGATTTTATTTTGTTGATCAATCCTTTGTGGATTCTCGAACTCATGGTTCATGTTAGTTTCCCAAGTAAATGTCACTACCGAACCTGGCAACATGGCATGATGGGTCCTGACAATAAGTTACTTTAGATCATGGTGTTGTCTTGTTGACATTGGTATGTGTTTCAATTAAAAATTTTGTATTCTAAAATTTGCAGCTGCAATATGTTTTAGGACTGGAATAGAATTAATAACAAGAAATGGAATTAAGTTTATGTTTTTCTTTCTGCATCCCTTTCTCTTATTCTCTTTCAATGTTTTGATTTGCAGGAATCCCAGCTTGTTTATTCATTTTGGAAGCCCCATAATCGCAATAATTATTATGATCAATTAACCATATATGTTGTCATCATTTTTATGCCGATTTATTGAAGGATGTGGTTCTTTATTTTTCATTTTGCACAAATTTGTTTATGTTGAGAGGGCTCTTGTCTCAGATTGATGGTGAGTAATGGCAGAGAATAAGGTATTGTATCAAAGTCAGGGTTATTCTACCTACTTGAACTTGCACTGGGAAATATGAGCACATAGAAAGGTCATCATGAAATTGGCTTGGTGGAAAAATTTCCTGTTGTAGTAAATCTTGAATTCTCTGCGTACACACTTGAATTTCTGATTTTCCTCTTTTTTTTTTCTGCTTTTCCTGTTTATATGTGGTTATAGCTTTTTGCTACATGGAGGTAATTCTTAAAAAAAAAAAAAAAAGGTAATTCTTAAAAGATCCACGGTATCCTGATCTTCCTCTAAAGAGAGGTATCAACAGAAACTATACTTGTTTCTCTTCTTTTTGCTTTTATTAATAAACTAATTACCCCAGTTAAACGAATTGTGCTTGCATTTATCTAGTGTCAGGCCCGAAAATTGAAATGTCATATGTGCGGGATGATTTCTTGTTTTTTCAGGATTAGCATAGGTTTTTTCTTTGGCATCTGTGTTTCTTGGGCGTGGAAGTGCACTGCATGATGTCTGCACTTAATCAAGCATTAAAATATCACATAAAATTCTTGATTATCATGAAAAAAAGATATGTGTATCATTTGTCCTTTTTGTTGATTTGTTTTTGAGTTTGACCTTTTATAGCCACTCCAAAAAGCTTGCTCCAGGTCCATGAATGTTTGGCAACCATTTATTTTCGGAGTTGTTGGATTATTAGTCTTGGAATCAGGATAATTTGTGAGGCTCATTGGGATGCGTTAATGAGTATTTTTGCATAATAACCGAGGCTTTTCTTCATCTTCTGTTTGCATTTGCCTGCCTTTATGTCCGAGATATGGCTGCTTGATTTAGTTTGTCAGTCAACTTTCTCCTCTCCTTTTTAAAGAATTTAGAATTAAACAATAAATCACCTTCTGAATTGTTGGAGGAAGTTGTCTCCATTTCTTGCAGGGTTTGGGGTTGGACAACTTCATCATAGTCGATGCACTGTTGCTGTATGCTCTGATTCCCTGACCAGTATGCTTTGCATCAGCTTAATTTGTAAAGCTCCCGATTTTACCTAAAATTTGTAGAATCCTTTTTCAACTGTATGTGATTGCAGGTCCTGGAAATGAATCATTGAAGATAACACGAGTATGAAAGTTTTGAAGTCCTTAGATGACATTGTGGTCTGTACATTTTGTTAATTGCGGCATGACTTGTGGTCGGTCTTAGTATTGAAGCCGCTAGTGGTTGAAGGAAAAAACAGTCACTGGAACGTTCGTCTTTGTCAAATTTTCTTGTTTTGCTGGTGTTTTATTTGATGGGAGCCTGAGACTTAACCAGTTGAATGGTTTAGAAGGTTGGCTTGATAAAACGCCTTTGGTGTATTGTTATCAGCAGAAAGAGAAGTAATTTTGTTTGAAGGAGATCAGAAAATAGTATTCGCAATGACAGAACAGATCGGATCTAGAGTGAAGACAAGCGACAAGTGATCAAACAATATGTCGTGTTTGAGTCTTGGAATCATTCTCTTGACAATGGAGGTAGCACAAGTGGTAACAGTGACGAGTTATAAATACAGGTTTCTATCTTGAATTCGAATCTTGATAATTTATTGGGTCAGGTTGAATCTAGAGTGACAAGCTATCGAACAATGTGTTGTGTTTGAGTCTTGTAATCATTCTCTTGACAATGGAGATAACTCAAGTGATAACAGTGATGAGTTGTAAATACAAACGTCTGTCTTGAGTTCAAATTTTGATAATTTTTTGGGTCAGGTAGAATCTAAAGTGAAGACAAGCAACAAGCGATTGAACAATGTGTTATGTTTGAGTCTTGGAATCATTCTCTTGACAATAGAGGTAGTTCAACTGGTAAAAATTACGAGTTATAAATTCAGGCGTTTGTCTTGAGTTCGAGTCTTGACAATTATTTAGGTCTGGTCGAATCTAGAGTGAAAACAAGCGGCAAGCGATTGAACAATGTGTCGTGTTTGAGTCTTGGAATTATTCTCTTGAGAATAGAGGTAGATCAAGTGATAATAATGACGAGTTGATACAAACATTCGTCTTGAGTTTAAATTTTGATAATTTTTTAAGTTAAGTTATAAGAAATTTATCTTTCATGAATTATTTAGTTTTAACATAAATGATCTGACTTTGGCTGGATTAGAGAAGGGATTAGTCATGATGGACATAAACTTATTCGAAAATCCCTGATTGTCGAACTGAAAAAAAATAATAATAATGGTGGTAAGTCTATTTTCTACTTCTCTCATTTAGACTCGGTTATAGACGGGAGTTACACGAGTATCTTTTGTTTTAGCTTTTGAGGTGAAATAACAGAGGGTATAAGTGTCAGGAGTACAAGCTTGTCCTCTACCTACCTGGCTTTGGAAAGATCAGTGGTAGCACTGCTAGCGAAATCCATCCATCTATAACTCTTGGAAGAGCTGTCAATGACTCGGGTTCACGATTTCTTGGATTCGATTCTCGTTAGAATTCGAGAACCTCATCGGAGAAGGTCATGATCTAATAAGGTTAAATTTCTAATCAACGAGGTTAAGTGCCACAGGGTCTAATGGGCCATGTGGGTGCTTAAGAGGCGGCATGTGGCCCATGGGTTGAGTTCGAACCTTTGATTACCAATTGGGCCAACTATAGTAAGCTTGGTCTGTCAGATCGACCTAATAAGTAAGGCCCATGGGCCTTTTTAGTTTGATGGATAGATTTCGTTGCCTTTAGGACGATGGCCTGTATTGTCGACCAATCAAAATTCAACAAAATTTTTTTTTTTATCAAAGTCGAAAAATAGACATGACGAGTAAATATTCATTATAATAATTGCATTACGTTTTTATTGTCACGTATTGTAACCGTTTAATAATAAATAAATAAGAAAATAAGGTGAATTTCACTTTTTTAACTAGAATGATTACTATCTTATACGGACGAATAGTTATGTGAAGTAGTAATTGATTATGGGTCGATTTGATTCGTGACATAAATGCGAATATATAATATGATATTTTTTCCGATACTCAGTGTGACAAAAGTAAGATTAGTTGGTATAATATTTCGGAACGTAATTCGTTTTTAATCGGATCAACTTCTATATTATATTAAATTATATTTAATTGTACATTCATATATGTGTAAGTAATTAGTATTTATTTTGCGATTTGAGTTATAACCGAATATTTGCTCCTATTAAGAGCGGGTCCACCATGTCCCAACTCATTTACCCAAATCAATTATCCGAGACATATGGTGGGCCTTCTGCTATAACATCTTTGCATAGTTGCTATCGTTGAAACTCCAGTTGAGTAGTTGGCTGTTCATTGAGCGAACAGCTGTTTATGGGAAAGCATTGGTTTCTCCGTCTTTTTTGGAGAGAGAAACAAGTGTTCTTTGATCCAACCAACGCCCATCAGTATGACCAAACTGCTTTTTGTGTCTTCTTTGTGTATATATATTCTCAACAATGGCTGAAATGAACAAGCAAGTGCTTTGTCTACTTTTTTCTTCATTACACGCACCCAAAGAAAAGAGATAGATCTCTCTGCAATGGCTCAGGCACTGCTTCCACCTTCCTCTCTCTCCAATTCGTCCACGGACGTACGCAGAACTTCATCTACCACCTCAGCAGTAACTATCTCTCTCTCTCTCTATCTGGTATGTGTGTGTGGCTCAATTCTTTCACTTTTGATGTTTTGTTCGACTTTCTGGAGCAGATCTTTGGTTCCAAGTTGAGATTGTTGGAAATTGAGCAGACCCATTTGAGATTTTCGAATTCTTCCAAGTAAGTCTTTATTGATTTTAGTGTCTTTCTTATCTGAGCTTTTTATTTGTCATTATATCAATTGAAAATCGCAATTTGGTGTTCAATGATTGATGTTATGGTTCTCTAATTTGGATTGCCGTTGTAGCTTCTTGATCTCAAGCTACTGTTCATTGAATTCAGTCTGCTCGAAGAAATTTCTGGCACTAATAGGTATTTAGTATAACAATTTAGATTTAAGTAAAATCTAGTGGCAATCTTGAAAGAGGGTCTGAATGTTGTGGGTCAAACTCAGGGATACGAATTCAATCTAGATGTTGTGTATTGAAAATTTTAGTATATGTTTTTATCTCTTCATCTGCATTATTTTGTGTTTGGGCAGCCCTAGACTTTCTTTGCCTTAGAATCCCCAAAAAAATAGGATTTGGGTTCTATCATTCTATCAGATAGAACATGGGACGAGAAAATTAAAAAAAAAAGTAGGATACGGATACGCCACGATCCGTGTATAACAAAATATATTTCGTATTTTTACTATTATTTACCTACTTAATAATTATATATTTTTGGTAATTCTTCAACATAATAAAGAAAATTAGCAATTTTTTTCTAGTTTTAAAAAAACATATATCATATCATTATGGTATATTCATAAAGTGAAGTGACTAATTAATGAAATCAAAAGTAATATTTATATAGTTGGTTTGTTTAGAACTATTTATAGTTAAGATTGTAATATAATAGATTCATTTTATGTTCTTTTGACATGTAATAGTTGATAATACTTAAAAAAAAATACTCATGTGTCTTTAAAATAGTATGAATTTTTATTGATGTATTATATGGTGTGTGAATTAGAAAGGAGATATTCAAGATTAAATTAAAAAATTACATATATTGCTCTAATACCAAAGTATCTTCGAAGTATCCAAATATTTTATAATTATTGGATACATAGGAGAACTAGAGGAGTATTTGATATGTATTCGATAAATATCTTATTAGATACGGGTATGCTGTCCTTAACGAAGTATCCGTATTTTGTAGTATATCATTGTCCTTGATAGAGCTGAACGGAGAAATAAGATTCATGTAGCCGACCCAAAACATGATGGGACAAAGTTTTGTTCAGTTGAGTTGAATGTACATATGTAGAACATGGGTCCATTTGATTGTCTAAGTTTGGATGATGATGTACTTGACACAGTTCTCCATTCTTCTTTGGAGTTGCTCTTTACCTCTCAACTACAAATTTCCTCTATAATTGAAGGATCTTGAGTAAATGAGTTCTAACTCATGCATCACAAGCTTCTAATTTGATTGTTTGATGACCACTTATAGGAAATACATTCATTTTAAGATTACAGACATCCATGCAACCTTCGGGATTGACCCCAAGAGATAAGCATGCCTCTATTCTGATTTAACTAATCTGTCCTATTAATGTAAGTAATACATCCAAGTTACTAACACATCTGTTGGTCCAAATGTCTCTCTTTCACACTTGGAGGAGTAATCCAGCATTGAGATTGAAGGCCTCCCTTGAGGCTCCGGGCCTGACTGAGAAAATTACAAGCAACAAGCAGAAAAGCATAGCCGTAGCTCAAAATGAGTCTGCTTTGTTCAGTGAGATGAAGCATCGGTTCCTGAGTTTCAAAAAGAATAAATACATGTGAGCAGCATTTAAATCTAGCTTGACATTGTTTAGCGTTATAGAATTTTTAGTTTCCTTAGTAGTCCGGTATTTATTTATTTTCTTTTGTTGTGATAGGGAAAACTTGGAATGCTTTCAAAATCTTGCTAAGGGTCAAGCACCAAAGGTTATATTTTTTTAATGTATCATGCTTAGGCATTTGCCTCATATTGGTTGTTGGAGTGGTTGAGACTTGTTGACTGACAGTTTCGAGAATAGTTCATGGTGATTGCCTGTGCAGATTCTCGGGTTTGTCCCTCCAGCATCCTAGGATTTCAGCCAGGAGAAGCCTTTGTAGTCCGCAATGTGGCAAATCTGGTGCCTCCTTTTGAGGTATTGTATATTGGCCATGCTTCCTTGTGGCCTTATGTCACATACTGGTAGAATGGACATGCATGTTGGGGATTTGTGAAAAGTGTACTGAACTATATTTTTTGCAATTTTTCTTATGGTGCAGAGTGGACCCTCAGAAACAAATGCTGCCCTTGAATTTGCTGTTAATGCTCTAGAAGTAATTTCTTTCTTCCTGACCAGCATACTGACATGCCATTTTATTTTTTCTCTACTAGCTCGAAAAGCTATGTAAGCCCACAAATTTTTAGGTGCTTCTGGTCAGACTGGTCTGTCCATATACTAAGGCAACAGTTTACTGTTTGGGATTCAGGAATCAAGAGGAAATTGGAACTATTGGACTTTGCAAATTCAATTAGGATTTCATCGCAAGAGAAATCGAGAAATGAACATAATGCACAACCTGGATTGAATTTCATTGATATTCCAAATAAACAAAAGGAAAGAGAATTTGAAAAAGGGATGGATGTGAGGGGTGCAAGTATTGAATGTGTGCAGGAGGAAAAGCATTTTTGGTAATATTCCATTATGAGAAACTTCGGTTAGCCTGTGGATTTCCAGCAATACTAATGAGTTGTTATGGTATTATTGGATCACAATTTATAAGATTGCATCTGCCATGTTTAAACAGAAGGTTTTTCTACTTTGTGCTCTGTTGACCTCTGTCAAATAAACGGAGGAATGTAAGGTAAAAAATGTTAGCAAGAAACACACTCTTTCTTTTGAACTTCAGCAAGTTTAATTTCCTGCAGGTTGCAAATATACTAGTCATTGGCCACAGCTGCTGCGGAGGCATTCGTGCATTAATGAGTATGCAAGATGAAGAAAATTCAAGGTTTGGAATACACAAAGCTTTATTATCTTTTTATGCCTCTCTCTCGCTCTCTCCATAATAGAGGATTTTGTTATGTTTTTCATCCATCTTATTGTGCTATCCAGAAGCTTCATTAAAAGTTGGGTGGCTGTTGGGATGCATGCAAGGTTGAGCACTAAGGCTGCTGCTTCCAACCTCAGCTTTGATCAGCAGTGTAGACACTGTGAGAAGGTACTATATGTTTCTAGTTCAGCATTTACCGTCATTGAATGCTTCTGTTTCAATGCGATAACAGGATATTTTGCATTTACAGTTTATTTTTGTTTTTGGAGGGAGGGTGTTACCCGGGATTTTGGTCTATTGTTTGATTAGGCTAATAGATAACTTCTTTTTTTTTTTTCAGGAATCTATCAACCGTTCAATGTTGAACTTGCTCACTTACCAATGGATAGCAGAGAGAGTGACAAACGGGTTGCTCTCCATTCATGGTGGCTATTATGATTTTATTGACTGTACATTTGAGAAATGGACCCTTAATTACCACGGGAGTAGTTCAAAAGAGGAAAATGGCAGATACCCAATCATTAATCGAGAATTTTGGTGCTGAGCTCTACTCTTAATATTTCATATGTTAATGTTGTTACTGAAATGATATGTAAAATAAAAGTTTGATGTAGTTGAGGAACTTTTTGTAATTTAGACCACTGAAATAGTTAAATGTTATTTTCAGTTATGTTGAGGAAATCCTACATTTTATTTTCTCTTTCACTGCATTGTTTCTTTTAGGGTAAAACTTCATTTTACCCTTGTGGTTTATCCCATTTGCATATCACCTCTTTACAGATTAAAAGTAGCATATAACCCCTTTGTGGTTGTAAGACTGAAATGCACCGTTGGGCTTCTGGCCACGTGCCATATTGGGAGACTAAGTATGAAAAACGGAAATATGAAAGACCTAAATACCCTTACCTCGCTCTCCCTTCTTTCCTTCTGCAACCCCTCCAACTTGTTGCACACTGGTATCGNGGGCTTCTGGCCACGTGCCATATTGGGAGACTAAGTATGAAAAACGGAAATATGAAAAGACCTAAATATCCTTACCTCGCTCTCCCTTCTTTCCTTCTGCAACCCCTCCAACTTGTTGCACACTGGTATCGGATCATCCTAAATATAGCTACCAGCACTCCAGTTTGCACCACCTCCACAGGCCAGACTACATGCGCGAGACTTCCAACTGGTTATCAATCCCCACCTCTCACAATTTCACATAATCTCTGTCTCTCTCTCGCTATCGCACACAGGCACACACAGAGCTCTCCCCTTTTCCATCAATTGTCACTTCTCTGACCAGTCACCTTCTTTTCAGAGCTCCAATCAAACCCAAATTGAAGAACCCACCAAACCCTTGAATGTCTTTTAAACAAACCTAAAAAATGCAAAACAAATCCATAAAATCAAGAAAATCCATTAATCTAAACTTAAAAAAATAATAAAATACGGCTTATTTTGATTCAATATATCTATGTATATATAGAGAAGATGACTAGCAAATTCACTTATTCGAAATCAACATGTATAAAGGTCTCTATTCTAACCATCCACGGCAACCCATGAAGGGTGTTTTGGATTTTTGGACCCACAACAATTGGNCTTATTTTGATTCAATATATCTATGTATATATAGAGAAGATGACTAGCAAATTCACTTATTCAAAATCAACATGTATAAAGGTCTCTATTCTAACCATCCACGGCAACCCATGAAGGGTGTTTTGGATTTTTGGACCCACAACAATTGGTAACACAGAGGTCTGGTTTTTGGAAGTTTGCTTAGTTGTTTTTTATATTTTGGATTTTGTTTGTTTGATTGGATTTTGGGGTTTTTGTTTGATGGGGAGTGGTGGTGGCATGGCTGGATGATTTTTGTTTTCTTTTGATCATTGGTCTCTTGGGGGATCTAATTGAATGGATATTGAGTTGTCCGCTAGACCAGGTATAAGAAGAATTGGGTGGCGTTGTTGGAGAAAAAGAATGGAGGAGTATGAAGGTTATCTTAATTTTTTTGTTAACGAAGTTAAACGGTGCATATTTCAGTCCAACAATTATAGGGGGTTATGTACTATTTTTAATCTATTTTTGCAAACTCTTTCTTTTATGCCTTTAAAGTAGGGGTGTTCACCGATAGGAAATATAGTCTTTTATCTTCCTACTTAATATTTTGCAAAATTTTTTATTTTTTTTTGCCTACCCTACCCGATCAAGTGTGGTATTCTTACCCAACTTCCTTCCCGATTAATGAGATAGGAAGTCTGGTAAACACTTTTAGAGTTATTAATTTTTGGATCATTTAAATAATTCAATTAAATAACATGCATCAATTTAATAATACAATAAATCAATAACACCTAAACCTAAAACAACTATAACAACAATTACAATAAAACACAAGAAAATATGAACATTATGTACAATGCAAGAAAGCATGAGGATCGACAAACACCGTCAAGTACATTGCAAAGTGCAGGCACTGGCTCTAGTTGTTTTGGATTCCAATTTAAGACTTGAAATTTAGGATTTTTCATATTTGATGTTAACTGAATAAGTTTTGAAAGCTTAAAAAAAACAAAAAAGGTCTGAACGATACTTTAAAAAAAAATAGAGAAGACTTGAACGATACTTAAAAAAAATAGAAAAGTCTTGAACGATGCTTAAAAGTTAGAGTTTTGAGGTTCATTAAATTGATGCTTAAAAAAAAACCAGATCTGTAGATGAAGGCCTAAACGAGGATGGCCACTAAATTGCACCCAGACAGAGACAGATACAGAGAGAAAGAGAGAGAGAGTACCTGGAGAGGTTGAGACTGAACGATGAAAGCTTGAGCTATGGAGGCAGAGGCTTGAGCGATGAACATCAATGGAGGCAAGAGGAGAGGAGTGGAGTAAGACGCTCATTTAGTCAGTAGACGATAAGGTTGGTTATCTATTAGGGTTATATATATATATATAAATTAATTAATGCAGGTAGGATATGATAGGAATGCGAAAATTAATGAGTAGTTTGCATTCCTACTCGATTTAATCAGAAGACAAACTCTTTCACATTTTTATCCGATTTTTGTGACTAACCGTTCAATATGGTAGAGTAGGGACAGGTAGGATAGAAAAATTATGGTCAATTAAAAATTTGAACACTTTTACTTCATAATGTGCAGTGTGAGAGAGGGAGAACTAAAAGAATTTCAAAGAATAATAAAGTAGGGCATATGACAACAGGCATATGACAAGTCCAATTATTATTAAGTGTAACAAACACTAGAAATCTCAAAACACCACCATCTCCTTTTATTCTTTCCTCCTCACTTTATTTTAAGTAGAACAGAAACACCAAATGCCACAGGGACACTATCAGTCCCATTATTAAAAGCCAAAATAAATAATAAGTAACAAAGGATGAAACCATCACACCACTCTCTTCCCAACCCAACAAGACCAACAAATAACAGACTCAACACCAATGGCTCAACATAATATCCATCCTCGCAACTCACTTACATAAGACAGAACAGCAACCACATATCGATAAAGACCAAGTAATTAAGGTCTAAAAGATTGTATTAGTACACGAGACTACTACCAACGGGCCTTTGGTTTAATGCAATTCTTTACCTTGTGAAAAACTTTATCTTTTAGAGGTCAAATGTTCGAGTCCCCTCCAAAAAAAAAAGTACATGAGACTACCGTCACTTCGAGGTTGCTGGAGAATATGATATCTCCCTCTCTCAATTAGCCCCACCATTGGTGCACTGCAACCCCCTCATCTCTCAGCCTTCCATACAATGCCAAGCACTGCCAATAAGCCCTCTTACTCTCATTTTCTACCCCATCCTCTTGCCATTGGTTCTTGCAACCTAAAAACAGCTCATCCACCAAACATATTGTCTTCTTGTTTATCATCTCCTCTACCAATTGTGCTTCTGCCTTCATCACAACATAGTCCTCTTCCTTTACATTCTTCATCAACCACTCAGACACCCCAATTGTCTGAGGCGCCATTCTGCTTAATGATCCTTTGTCTACCTTGTCCGCTTCATACATANAGTCCTCTTCCTTTACATTCTTCATCAACCACTCAGACACCCCAATTGTCTGAGGCGAATTTCTGCTTAATGATCCTTTGTCTACCTTGTCCGCTTCATACATATCAAACTCCAAATTATAAATCTCAAATTGCTGATTTCCCATCGGATAATTTTCATGAAACCATTCCAGAACTCCTGCTTTTTCATCTGAAATGAAAATCCGACGCTGATAGCTTTCAAGTGAGTCCCCCAACAAATTGGGGAGGAACTTGATTTTCCTTGAGCCATTGCTCGATTTTGCTAATGCTTGTCTTGGTGGCTCGAGCAATACGTCCTCTAGACCCCCCAATGCCGCTTTCTTGGCCTCTTCTGTGATCCCACAAAGTCTCTGCTTTGTTGGGGATTTCGCTAAGCCATCCACCACATCAATTTTCCTCATTGCTACCACAGTCGAATCAAATCTCCGAATATACACAATTTTATAGTTTGCTTGCTGTTGAAACTTATCTGGATGGTCATTGCTCAATTGCATAACAACAATGCCACCAATCTTGAGAACCCGGTCTAAAAATTTAGCATCCTGAAAGCTGGGTGTGAACACAAAATCAAATGTCTCTTTTGGAATCAAGCTTTGGCGGCCCAAATCAGATCCAATAACCAAACTAATATCGTTATCAACTAAGAACTGCGAAATTTCTTCAGGATCACCAATGGCAGAACTCAAAATGAGACCCTTAAGGCCTTTTTTAAGAAGGCCTTCGTCGGCCAAATCACGAAAAACAAAAGGCAACAAGTCGAAATCAATCACATCATAGCCAACATCAGAGTCATAGAAAGCACTTGAAGATCCCCTGATAATAGACATAATTGAGGGCAATGTCAGAATAACAATAGCCAAGAACAGTGATCGTGACATAAGACGCAAAAACCGCGAATCCGGGACCTTAATGATCAAAAGGGTAGCGGAATTCAATCCGATCCCAACACCTTTCATCTTGGTTTCGTTCCTGAATCGATACCCACGTTCCAAATCCATTTCAAACTTATATATTTCGCATTCAAACACGAAATGCTTTAACAATTTTGATGGGTGACTCGCCGAAAATTACATCCGAAACGCAAATTTTCCAATACAAGAACTTGATTGGCAGATATATGAGAAGTAACCAAATCGTGAAATGTTGGTAAATCCAATGTTAGAGAGAAACACAAGAGAATGAAGAAGATCTAGCGAGTACAAAACCTAGAAGCGGTGTGGTTTCCACCCACGAGGGCAACACGGGTGCTTCTAATTCCACACCATAGGAGCATCAATTGCCTGATCCTGGCAATCTCCATGTCCCCCTTTTTTGTTGTTCCCTCTCGTTCTCTCTCTCACCAACCCAAAGATCGATTCAAATGGAGTTTACATGGTACCCAGATGTTATTCTGTAACGGATAATCTGAAACATAACCAGAATCGACCAGAGAGAGAGTGGGGGAAGCAAGAGAAAGGAGAGGGCACAGATGTGGTGGCGTGGTGCGGAAAACGAGAGAAGAGAGATCGAGGAAGTGATGTTATGAGAGTATAGAACAGATTATTGTTGGGTTATAAAGGCGGTGAGGAGTTAGTTGTTTGTTGGGGTTGCTTTATTTAGGTGCTCTGCATGCGTGTGGGGACCGTGGGGGTCATTGTATTATTTTTGGTACATTCTGGGGTTGAAATTGAGTCAAAAACATTCAAGTGACAATTTTTTTTTATAAATTACAAGTTAGAAGCTAAATATAAGAACCAATTGTTTACAAGACCTAGCTATTTTTTTTTTTCGACGGTGAGGAATGTTTAGATTTGTTTATGTATATCTTGACTAATTTTTTTTTTGATTTGTCAAAGATAAACCATTCACGTTGAAATTAGGATATATACGAGGAATAAATTTTTTATGATTTGACTTTAAAGATTGTCAAGATTCGAAACCAAGATATCTGAATTTTTAATTCGTCGTCCGTGTTACCACTTGAGTTACTATTTGATGATGGTGGAATTTTGAGCATGGGCTGCCAAGATTATAGGTCAAAAGGTCCTACGACCAAGAAAGAAAGTCCTGGATTAGCCCAGCGAAATCAAAGAAAATCCAGTAAAAATCAGAAAGATAAAAGTTTAGCCCAGGCTCAATCAAGGGCCAGCCTGACAGTAGCCCAAAGAAGAAACGAATCATTCACCCCTAAACAGCCCAGATACGCCACACACCCAAAGAACAAGGGGACCATCTCTGAAACAGCTGCAGTTGCACATTCCCGGACACAGAAGATGGTGGAGCTTGAGGTCCCAGAGATCATGGGTACTGGAGGACCGACGAAGAAAGACTTTTGCAGGACAAGAACAGGAGGTCCCCACAGGATCAACAAAAAAGGCAGGAGATGCCATTATGAACCCTAAGAGAGACGACCCATATATAAAGAACAGTGCCTTACAAAGAATAAGGAGGTTCCTCTTTCGAAAATCAGATAGAAAACTCTGTGATCAAACCCACTCTCCTTGTGAATCTTGCGTCTGTAATTCGATTACATTCAACAAAAACTCTATACACAACAAATGGGAACAAGAGACTCCCTTATAGTGGATGTACCCTCGGTCTATTGGTTGAGGCAAACCACTTATCTTCTTTGTACTAAATCAGATTAGAAAACCCAAATCTATTGAACCTACTCTAACAGCGAATTTAAAATCCTCCATTCCTTAGGCTTGGGCAATAATTTTCGAGACTCTATCAGTTGGCGCCGTCTGTGGGAACAATTTTCATCACTTCCTTATCTGATTTCTATTTGATAGTTTCAATTCGAAATATGAGTAAAGCTCCTGCCAACCCTCAAGTCCACCAGAAACCTACCAGAGAATCCCCTGATTCCCGAAGTGGACGCCAAAAACCACTTCACGGCAACAAACCTCCCCCCTCTCAAAGAGATGGATACCTTTTACCAAACCACGATGCAACTTATGAAACAGAACTAGGAGCTGTTGGAATGGATACAGACTCACCAGCTCCCTCCATTCCCACCAGCTCAACAAAAGCCCCCTCCACCGCCAATAGGTCACAACACTCCTCTTCAGGAACGCCAAGCTCCACCGAATGGGGTCACAGAGCTCCACAAGCACAGCCACTCTAGAGAAAACCATCGAAGGATGAAGCTCATGGTCGAGCTACAGCTGCCTTTCGACAGGACAGACCTCATCCCCCATTCGAAACTGATGATCGCATGTGGGAGTAAAGAATCCATGAACTCCAATGGGAACTGGGGCAGCGTGAAAGAGGTAATTAAAGGAAAGGCCCCTGACGACCATGGATGTCCTAGTCCAGCAAACTAAGTCACCATTTACACCCGAGGTCCTCCATTTCCCTCTCCCTCAGAATTTCTGGATGCCGTCAATAGAGGCATTCGACGAGACCAAAGACCCAATCGACCATTTAAACTCCTACAAGAATCAGATGAAACTCTAGGGGTATCCAGACCTGATTCGTTGTCGAGCTTTTGCCATTTTTTTGAAGGGATCGACAATAGTCTGGTTCAATAGGTAACAACCGACATCAATCTCTTCCTTCAGGGAACTGTCAATACAGTTCATCTCACATTTCATCAGAGTAAGAACGTACAAAAAGCCATCCTACCACCTACTGAGCGTCAAATAGGGACCAAATGAGTCCCTCAGAGGTTACGTGCAACGCTTCAACCAGGAATGCCTGAAGGTGGAAAGCGTGGATGATAAATTCGCGTTAATCACCTTCATGTCAGGACTCAGAGTGTAGTCCAAAGACCTTCTCTTCTCGATCGCTAAGAACCCTCAGGCTACTATGGGCGAGGTGTTAGCGAAGGCTGAAAAGTACATTAATGGCGAAGAAACTCCCCGCCTGAAAGAAAATTTGGCAACGCCGAAAGGGGACAAGAAGAAGAGGGACTATAGCCCCAAGAGATAGAAGAGGCGCGACCGGTCCCCAAGAAGAGACCGATCCCTGAGAAGAGGGAGAGAGCCTTCCCCTAAAAGGAGAGAAAATGTCCGAGATCGACTAGGACCTTCTCTATAGGAGCTGCAGCTACGGTATGCTCCAGCTCGACTCCCACCCCTTGTTACCTCGATCACTCAAGTCCAAAACGAGAGGTTCATCCGGTGGCCACCGCGAATGAAATCTGATCCCAGCAGGCGGGGACGCCATTAAGTAACACCAGCCACGAGACGAATGACTACATATAACTCAAGAAAGAGATAAAATATCTGATCTAGAAGGGACTCCTACGCCACTACATGGCGGTAAATGGAAAAGCTTGGAATAATCAAGGCCGAGAAGATCGAGCTGCCGCAGAACCCCCTCAACAGCACCAACAAGCCCTCGGTGAAATTCGAGTCATCTCCGGGGGATTTACAAGGGGCGGAGAGTCTAGCTCAACAAGGAAGGCACACGCCAGGAAAATCCGATCAGAAGATTTTGATGAAGTCCAAGCCGTCAGCAAAGCACCACTGTCAAGATACGGAGATCACATTTTTCGACACGAATTTAGAGGGGTGCCAACACCCACATGACGACCCCCTGGTCATAAAGGAAATAATCGCAAACAAAGCCGTGTGTCGAGTGCTCATTGACAACGGCAGCTCAGCAGATATTATTTTCCTTTCTGCATTTGATCAACTCGAAATAGAGAGATCAAAGCTCGAGCCCGTGAAAACCCACCTCTTAGGATTTTTGAGTGAAAAAGTCCTCCCTATCGGATCCATTCAGCTCATACTCATCATAGGAGACCAGCCTTGCCAAGTCATGACCACTGTTCAATTCCTGGTAGTCGACGCGCCCTCTGCCTACAACGCTCTATTAGGAACACCATATCTTAATGCCATCAAGGCGATACCTTCGGTCTACCATCTGGTGATATAATTCCCAATCGAGAATGGGATTGGTATGGTTAGAGGAGATCAGCACCTCACTAGAGAATGTTACGTGGCATCGATGAGGCAAAGGGAGGTGTAGTTGGTACACATGGAAGACCTGGATATGAGGGATAAACTAGGAACCCCGACCAACCCCCACTGAACAGCTAGAGCTAGTGCAGCTAGACGAGGACCCCGAGCACGTAGTCTTTGTAGGTTCCATGCTATTCGTAGGTTCCATGCTATTCTCAGCTATCAAAGAGAAGCTCATCACATTCCTGAAAACTAACATCGATGTTTTTGCATGGAGGCAGGAGGATATGAAAGGGATAGATCCCGCTGTGATCATTCACCATCTCAGCGTCGATATGAGCTGCAAGTCGGTGCGATAGAAAAGAAGAAGCTTTGCACCAGACCGGCAAAAAGGCAATCAACGAAGAGACGACTAAATTGTTGCGAGCCATAGCAATCGGAAATTCGATTACCCAACCTGATTAGCCAATGTTGTCCTTGTAAAGAAGGTCAACGACAAATGACGACTTTGCATCGACTTCACCGAATTGAACAGGGCATGTCCCAAGGACAGTTTTCCNTCTTAATGCCATCAAGGCGATACCTTCGGTCTACCATCTGGTGATATAATTCCCAACCAAGAATGGGATTGGTATGGTTAGAGGAGATCAGCACCTCACCAGAGAATGTGACGTGGCATCGATGAGGCAAAGGGAGGTGTAGTTGGTACACATGGAAGACCTGGATATGAGGGATAAACTAGGAACCCGACCAACCCCCACTGAACAGCTAAAGCTAGTGCAGCTAGACGAGGACACCGAGCACGTAGTCTTCGTAGGTTCCATGCTACTCTCAGCTATCAAAGAGAAGCTCATCACATTCCTGAAAACGAACATCGATGTTTTTGCATGGAGGCAGGAAGATATGAAAGGGATAGATCCCGCTGTGATCATTCACCATCTCAGCGTCGATACGAGCTGCAAGTCGGTGCGATAGAAAAGAAGAAGCTTTGCACCAGACCGGCAAAAAGGCAATCAACGAAGAGACGGCTAAATTGTTGCGAGCCATAGCAATCGAAAAGTCGATTACCCAACCTGATTAGCCAATGTTGTCCTTGTAAAGAAGGTCAATGGCAAATGATGACTTTGCATCGACTTCACCGAATTGAACAGGGCATGTCCCAAGGACAGTTTTCCCCTCCCATGGATCGACCTCATAGTCAACGCCACGGTTGGACATGAGCTCCTCAGTTTTATGGATGCCTTCTCAGGGTACAACCAAATCAGGATGGATCCGAGTGATCAAGAGAAAACCTCCTTCGTTATAGAGCAAGGAATATTCTCTTACCAAGTGATGTCGTTTGGATTAAAAAAATGCCGGAGGCACACGTCCAACACCTCGGCGAAGCATTCGACATCATGCGATAATACAGAATAAAATTGAACCCAACGAAATGTTCCTTCGGAGTATTAGCGGGGAAGTTCCTAGGCTTCATCGTCAACAGNTTATAGAGCAAGGAATATTCTCTTACCAAGTGATGCCGTTTGGATTAAAAAATGCCGGAGGCACACGTCCAACACCTCGGCGAAGCATTCGACATCATGCGATAATACAGAATAAAATTGAACCCGACGAAATGTTCCTTCGGAGTATTAGCGGGGAAGTTCCTAGGCTTCATCGTCAACAGCTGAGGTATTGAGGCAAACCCCGACAAAGTAAAGGTCATCATCGAAATGAAATCTCCCACTAGCACTCGCCAAATACAACGCCTGACCGGAAGAATTGTTGCACTCAACTACTCTGTCTCACGCTTNAGCTGAGGTATCGAGGCAAACCCCGACAAAGTAAAGGTCATCATCAAAATGAAATCTCCCACTAGCACTCGCCAAATACAATGTCTGACCAGAAGAATTGTCGCGCTCAACTACTCTGTCTCACGCTTCAGTGACAAATGCCAACCATTCTTCAAAATCTTAAAGGTTATTTTCCAATGGAACGACAAGTGCGAAGAGGCCTTTCAGGATCTCAAAGCTTATCTANCCGACAAAGTAAAGGTCATCATCGAAATGAAATCTCCCACTAGCACTCGCCAAATACAACGCCTGACCGGAAGAATTGTTGCACTCAACTACTCTGTCTCACGCTTCAGTGACAAATGCCAACCATTCTTCAAAATCTTAAAGGTTGTTTTCCAATGGAACGACAAGTGCGAAGAGGCCTTTCAGGATCTCAAAGCTTATCTAGCCTTGCCGCCGGTGCTGGTTAGCCCTCGAGAAGGAGAGGTTTTGACGCTTTACTTAGCGATCTCGGACTTTTCAGTCAGCGCAGCTCTTGTAAAAGACGAGGAGTGAGTCCAGCAACCAATCTACTTCGGCAGCAAAGCGCTCTAGGGAGCGGAGGAAAGATACCTGATGATGGAGAAGCTCGTGTTGGCCTTCCTAGTAGCGGTTCAAAGACTGAGACCATACTTTCAGGCGCATACCATAGAGGTCCCAACAGACCAACCAATGAGACAAGTTTTGCACAGGCCCGAGGTTTCCGGGCGACTGGTGAAATGGGCAATGGAACTTAGTGAGTTCGACAAAATGTTCAGGCCCAGGACTGCGATTAAGGGGAAAGCCCTAGCGGACTTCCTAGCCGAGTTCACTTTCCTGCGAGAAGAGGACGAAGAGAGTCGAGACGACATCTCAGACGTTTTCGACCTGAAGGTTATACGTAGACGGGGCATCTAACACTGGGGGAAGTGGAGCTGGCCTCATCCTAACGTCGCCAGAGGGGTATGACTTGGAATACGCATTACGGTTTAATTTTTAGGCATCAAATAATGAAGCCGAGTACGAAGCCCTCATAGCTAGGCTAAACTTGGCTTTATCGATGGAAACACAGCAGATCATAGTTCATAGCGACTCACAACTGGTGGTCCGAAAGGTTGAGGAAGAGTACGCGGCTAAAATGAGAAGATGGTACTCTACGTGATGAAAGTGAGTAGCTTGCTAAAAAAGTTTGTGCGGACTGAGCTGGTACAGATACCTCTAGAGGCCAACACCCGAGCTGACGCCCTAGCCAAGTTAGCCACTATTGCGAACCATGACTTGTCGAGGAAGATACCCATAGAGATCCTGGCTCAGCCAAGCGTACGAGTCGAGGAAGGGTACAAGAGCGAAGTCATGCCAGTCGAGGAGGATGCCTCATGGATGGCCCCCATAATATCCTTCTTGCAAGATGGAATTTTGCCAGACAACTCAAAAGAGGCTTTGAAAATGAGAGCCCGAGCGGCAAGGTCACAATGATCCAAGGTAACCTCTATAAAGAGGATTTTCTGTTCCGCTTATGAGATGTGTATCAGGTGTAAAAGCAGAATACATTCNCCGAGCGGCAAGGTCACAATGATCCAAGGTAACCTCTATAAAGAGGATTTTCTGTTCCGCTTATGAGATGTGTATCAGGTGTAAAAGCAGAATACATTCTAAGGGAGATCCACGAGGGAATGTGCGGAAACCATATAGGCACTAAGACTTTGGGGGGCAAGGCACTAAGACAAGGTTACTTCAGGCTACCTATGGCTAGGGATGCCAAAGCGATAGTTAAGAAATGCCAGGTCCATGGCAATCTGCCGCACTGCCCACCCAAGCTGTTAACCCCCATGGTCAGCCCCCGGCCTTTTCAACAGTGGGGATTGGACATCTTGGGGCCGCTACCAGTTGGGGTTAGGCAGTGTAAGTTTGTCATAGTCGCGGTGGATTATTTCTCTAAATGGACAGAAACAGAATCGCTGGCCAAGATCACGGCACAAAAGGTTAAAAACTTCGTTTAAAAATCAATAATCTGCCGTTTTTGGCATCCCTAGGGCCTTGGTTTCAGATAATGGAAAACAGTTCAAAAATCCGGCATTCACGGGTTTTTGTTTTGAACTGAAAATCAAAAATTACTTCTCGGCACCGCTCACCCGCAATCCAACGGGTAGGCCGAGGTAACTATCAAGACGATAAAAGCTAGCACTGAAATCCAAGCTAGAAACATCTAAATCTCAATGGGTGGACCACCTCCCTGCCATGCTTTGGGCCTACCGAACGACTGTCCGAACTGTAACCGACAAAACCCCTTTTAGCCTGGCATACGAGACAGAGGCAATGACCCTTGTCGAGGTTGGCATACCCACCGCAAGAGTCGAGCTCTTCAACCAAGAACAAAATGAAAGATCCTTATTGATAAATCTCGACCTCCTNCCGCTATGCTTTGGGCCTACCGAACGACTGTCCGAACTGTAACCGGCGAAACCCCTTTTAGCCTGGCATACGAGACAGAGGCAATGACCCTTGTCGAGGTTGGCGTACCCACCGCAAGAGTCGAGCTCTTCAACCAAGAACAAAATGAAAGATCCTTATTGATAAATCTCGACCTCCTGGATGAAAAGAGGGATGAAGCGCTCTAACGGATATTCTCCTACCAAAGGAACACGACTAGATTCTATAACAAGCGAGTAAGGGGAAGAAGTTTCAAGTCAGGCGACTTGGTTCTAAAGAAAGTGCTTCCAGCTCGAAAAGACCCAGCCCGCAGAAAGCTCGGACCCAACTGGGAAGGCCCTTACATTGTAAAGAGAATAGTCCGACTCGGGAACTACGCGCTGCAAACCAAGGAGGGGAGAAACCTACAACATTCGTGGAATGCTGATCATCTAAAGCACTACTACTAGTAACCCCCCTCCTACAAGCTTTTGTAATGAAAGGAAAGGTCGTCGTGCCGCCTCATTTTTTGAGAAAATCAATGAAACATCCATTGTTTATGTTAAATAAGGCCAAATTCCACACTGAAGAGCTCGTAAGCTCGGATTCTATAAGACTTTTCAGCCTAAGAGCTCGTAAGCTTGAATTCTACAAGGCTTTTTCAGCCTAATAGCTCGTAAGCTCAGATTCTATAAGGCTTTTTCAGCCTAAGAGCTCATAAGCTCAGATTCTACAAGGCTTTTCAGCCTAAGGCTCATAAGCTCAAGAGCTCGGATGCGATGATTCTACAAGCTTTTTAAGCCTAAGTGTTTAAGAGCTCGTAGGCTCGAAAAAAGTAGATTTTTTCAGCCTAAGAGAGCTTGCAAGCTTGGAGCGACTAGGCTTATCAACCTAAGTGTTTAAGAGTTCATAAGCTCGAAAAGGACAGATTTTTTTAGCCTGAGAAAGCGCGCAAGCTCTAAGATTTTAAGAGCTCGTAAACTCGAAAAATACAAGTTTTTTAGCCTAAGAGAGCTCGCAAGATCAACTAGCTTGACCAATATAAAGGCTTGAAAGCACAAAGGCCTGTAAATCTAAGCCCAAAACAAAGAACGGGTGCAGGGCACAAAGACACAAGATCAGTAGCAAAAGGGCTAGATTTCATTAATCAAAACAAGCCAGCACTACAGCCAATATATAACAAAAAATAAAAAAAATTGGCAGGGACATAGAAGAAGCAGCAACAACCAAGACATAGAAGCAGCAACAACCGGGATATAAAAGTAGCACCGTCAAAAACCTCCTCCCCTCTTCGGGTCCTCCCTAGCAATCCCCTTTAACTTACGATCTCTCATCTCTAGCAGGGCATTCACCTCCTTTAGATGGGCAAGGTCCGCCGTCAAAATATCCCTCTCGTTCTCCATCTCCGCCAATCTCTTCTTCAGCACTGCCACTATAGCCTCCGTTTCACAGAGCAGGGGAAGGTGCGACCTGAGTCCAAGTCAAGCTTCCCCCTATCCCATAACAGGCGAGATTCTGAGGGTAACAAGGATAGAATAGGAAAGGGGAGAAGCTTTCTCAACCTTGCGAACATTGGATGCCTCCTACGGAGTAAGACAGGGAATACCTGCACGACACAGTGCCAACATAAACAAGGTCATTACAACATTTAACTGCAAAAGTTGGCTCTAGATTTATCAAGAATGATTACCTCTTTCCCTGAAACTCTCCCAAGAGCAAGGGATCCAAAGACGACACTCTTCATCCACCGCAGGCTCCCACGAGTCCCCAGACTCGAAGAAGAAGCACTGGGACTACTCCTCAGGGGAAAAGGGAATGTCAGCGACAACAGGCGGATGAAAGTATCATTTGAAAGCAAGAGAGTAGAAAAAAGGAGGAAAATCAAAGGAGAGATCAAGAAAGTAGAAAATTTTAGAAATAGTAGGGAAAGCTTCGAAACCCTACATTCGCCAGAAGATAAAAAAGTCAACCAAAGTAGCCCACCTAGAAGGGGAAAGCTGAGTGGGACACAGACCATGGTAAGAGAGAATCCGAATAATATCCTGATGAAGGGGGAGTCGAAGGCCACATTTGAAGGCCCCCTTAAAAAAAACAACTTTTCCCAAAGTAGGCATACTACAGGGCTCATCAGGGGATGGAGCCCTAATGCCCAGATCTGCGGGCAGATCATACAGGCTCTTTAGGTTGGCAGCATCTGAAGCAGTGAGTGTAAAGGGAAACAAGAAGATAGAATACCACTGGCCCTTGAAAGACTCCTGGGCACGCCGTTTAAAGAGAGGAGAATGAGCCATCAAGACAACAGGAAGTCATGGATCTGAGAGTAAAATACCTTTGAGAATGACGAGATGCAAAGACTCGAACAAAAATCTAGGAATATATAACCACCAAGATGATTGTTGGAATCCCATAGCAGTAAAGGTGGGCGCAGGACCCAAAGAAGTTGTTGAGCCATTTAATAGTTCACTTAAATGAACAACCGCTTTGCATACAACGAAAAGAAAACGAACAGTCGCCAGCTATACAAGCAAACGGCCCAGAAAAACAATACTACACCAAATAGGCTAAGACCTCTTTGGAGTACTGGGGGGCAGGGAGTATAGCAATAGCGCATCAATATAACATCACCATTAGTGCAAGAGTACCAAAAACAAACACTTCAGGAAGATGGATTCCATTAAAAAAGAAAAATATGTTTACAGATAGCAAAAACAGCAAGAAGTAAAAAAATGCACAGAGAAACAACAAGACTGGCCTTATACACTAGTCAGAAGGAGGAGGAGCAACATCAGGAGCACTACCACCAGGGGGAGCATCAAAACAAGGTGCGAACTTCTCCAGATCCAAGCCAGAAAATTTCTCAGTCGCCTGATCAACAAAGTTAAAAAAACCATCCACAAAGGCATAGGCCACTTCCACCCTGGCTCCCTTGATCTCTTTTTACTGATTTTCGACTAGTTGGCTCTCAAAAGCCAGGGACTTGTTCAAATCAGCAATAACAGCTTAGGGCTCCTTCAATTATTCCTCTAGTAGAGTCCGTGAAACAGAAGAATCCAGCAGGTCCTCCATCCGAGCATCGTAGTCCTCACAGATACGAGTCAGCTCGTCCCGCAGGGACATCTCGGCAGAGGTACTAGCAATTAGCTGCCGAAAGGTCTGAGCCCGCTGAGTAATGATCTACTCCAACTCCTTCTCGGTGGATAATCCCCAGCTCAGAAGCTCGGTATTACGTTGACGAGCCTCCTGTAGCTTGGCCGCCTTCCGTTGAACGTCGCTTCTGGTAACAAAAACCTCCCTTCTAAGCGTGCAAACATGCGTTGCCACCTACAAGCAAAGGAGAAAGTCGCAATGCTACAAACTCAAAGACAAGCTGAAATACAAGAAAAAGAAATATTTGCGTCAAGAAGGGTATGAAGTGCCTCCCGACTCTAAGTTTGAAATGGGAGATCCACAGAGCGCCTCAAGTCGACCTTAGGAATCAGTTCCATTAACGCCCAACTACTCAGGCTCACATTTCTCAACAGGTTCCCCTCGGGGTCAGCATGAGAAGAAGGTGAAGCTTGTCCCGAGCTAGAACCTACCATTCTTGCCAGAGAAGTGTCGAGTCGAACTGGTCCAACCAATGGGTTACCCACAATAACGTCAGGCGTGGCAGCAGACACAAGCTCAGGTCTCAAAACCCCCGCAGCCCGAGCAGGCGGGGAGCTCGAAGCAGGTGGACTCACTGGTGCATCACCACCAACGCAGGGAACCCCAGGGTTGGCACCAACACCTGACATAGGGACCGAGCATACGTCCCCCAGCCTAGCCCTTTTTGCCGCAGGCTCAGAACCCTTGGCTCGCCTCCTCTGACCCACTTGTTCTAATATCACGGCCTGTTGAGTGATCAGGTATGAAGGAACTACATGAGCAGAACACACAGGGATTAGACTCCGATAAGATCGGGAATAAGGTCATTCAAATAGATATCAAATACTCATAACTACTTGGTAAGGAAGCCAGCTCGGGATGCATCAGCTCGGCATATGAGAGCGGTAGTTGAGCGCGGACTTGATTAACCCGGATAGAAGCAGAAGCTTGCCTATATAGAAAAGAATGGCAATGTGCCAGTAAACAAAGAACACTGTTATCGAAGGAGATTAAGAGAAAGCAACAAAAAATGTCGTAAGGGTAAAGGGGCAAACAGAGACACACCCAAATTCCTACGTTGCCCCCAATCCATGGTAACTCTCATCGACATTAGGAAAACGACCCCATACTCCCAACCGTCCGCAAAGACGAAGAAATATCTCCTCTTCTACCCTTCCGGCTCTGGGGGGAGGTCAGGGATAGAAATCACCCCTTCTCGTCGAGGGACGAAGTGGTAAAACTCAGAAACCTCCTCGGGCTTGAAGAAGTGAAGAAACTCTAATATAGTGATCCTGGATTGGGGGAATAGCCTCCCCCATGTCGCCGAGAAAGCTAGTAGAACCGCCCAGGCCGTTGGAAGAAGCGTAGCTGGGCAGAAACTAAAGAAGTACAGAACTTCTCATATGAAAGAGGGAAGTGGGAATCGGAGCCCAAGCAGGAAAGGGGCCTCGAAGAAACAAACTTCGCCCCTAACTAGGGAATGGAAATGACGCGAAGCTGCAGGGCGCACAACCACTCCAGGGGGAAAATCGAAGTGCCTTGCAAGGGATACAACTTCTTCATCCCAGATGTCACTAGCTGTAACATCGGGAAAGAGACGTCGCATAACATCGTGTGGTGAAGAAGGGGTCCTAGCCATGGAGATAGAGATTGAAGAGATTGGAAGCAGAAAAGATTGCACCAAAGATAAGAAACGCGGACTATCTTTCTAAAACACACAGGACAATCATTCCCTAGGGGACATACTTATAGCCCCCCACAGGCACACAACCGTCATTTTTCACCGAATGGAGTTAATGCAGGTCCCTTGCATTTAATAAGGATGACACGTGGCGCAACAGGGGACTTTTTGGGTACCACGATCAAGGAGCCACTTACCACTCTTGACAGCGCACGTCTTGAAATAGGCAAAACCGTCATGTCAAGGGTACACAAAAAGAAGGCAAAAAGACCCAAACAACCCTAGAAGACTGAAGTGTTAACACGTGGCAGAGTTCAATCTCGAGCACCCAAGTCAGCTCGCTCATCCATCCAAGTGGGCTCGAACATCCACAAGTTCTTCCATCACCACCAGAGAAGGATTCATTCCCAACAACGAAACCTGTAGGGGGCATGGCCGAGTTATTTCCCTCCCCCCATTTGTCGGGGCGAGACAATGGCACAAAAGAGCACACATCGTTTGCAAAGAAAAAGTAGGAAAATTAATGATACAGTCTTCAAAAGTGAGATACATGAAAATATCATCTGAAGGTTTACATGGCTTCAAAACAACAATAAAAGAACAAAAAAAGATCATCACAGCCAAGCATCGGGAAATAAGCTCTGTACCACTGACTCCTCCCCCAAAAACCTCTGACAAGACATCAACCCCGCCTGGCGCAACCTCCGCACAAGCAGACTCCTTCTCTACGCCGGCTACCTCAGCACCCGTAGACACCTCAGATTTCTTCTTGTAATCTAACCGAGGTCGAATCAAGTCCAGATCTAGGTCAGGGTAAGCATCCTCGACTTGGTTGAAGTAGTTTAAGAATCCCTTCATAAAGGCTAAGGCATTCCCCTTCAGAAAGATCGAACACCCTTGCCCGAAGGGACGTCAGCTCGGCTATATTGGCTTTGAGCTCGACATCTTTCGCTTTAAGATCGTCTTCCAGGCTCTTCTTGTGGGAGTCAAAAAGCTTTATGAGATCCTGGAGATGACCATTAAGCTCGTCATTAATCCTCTTCATCTCGACGGCTTCGCTCGCCAAAATCTTCACCTTTTCCTCGGCGCTGTCCTTGCTGGCTATCATGACATCGAGTGCCTCTTTAGCTTCACAAAGATCCTGCCCAAGGTGAAAAGCCATCATCTTCACATAGGCGAGTGACTATAAGGAGAAAGGAAAAGCAGGTAAACATATGACACGGGCAAAAAATGCAAAGGCAACGAAGCGAAAAACACAAACGACAATGAGAAATACCTCAGCCAAGCCTTGGATNGTGCACAACCACTCCAGGGGGAAAATCGAAGTGCCTTGCAAGGGATACAACTTCTTCATCCCAGATGTCACTAACTGTAACATCGGGAAAGAGACGTCGCATAACATCGTGTGGTGAAGAAGGGGTCCTAGCCATGGAGATAGAGATTGAAGAGATTGGAAGCAGAAAAGATTGCACCAAAGATAAGAAACGCGGACTATCTTTCTAAAACACACAGGACAATCATTCCCTAGGGGACATACTTATAGCCCCCCACAGGCACACAACCGTCATTTTTCACCGAATGGAGTTAATGCAGGTCCCTTGCATTTAATAAGGATGACACGTGGCGCAACAGGGGACTTTTTGGGTACCACGATCAAGGAGCCACTTACCACTCTTGACAGCGCACGTCTTGAAATAGGCAAAACCGTCATGTCAAGGGTACACAAAAAGAAGGCAAAAAGACCCAAACAACCCTAGAAGACTGAAGTGTTAACACGTGGCAGAGTTCAATCTCGAGCACCCAAGTCAGCNAGCCTAGCCCTTTTTGCCGCAGGCTCAGAACCCTTGGCTCGCCTCCTCTGACCCACTTGTTCTAATATCACGGCCTGTTGAGTGATCAGGTATGAAGGAACTACATGAGCAGAACACACAGGGATTAGACTCCGATAAGATCGGGAATAAGGTCATTCAAATAGATATCAAATACTCATAACTACTTGGTAAGGAAGCCAGCTCGGGATGCATCAGCTCGGCATATGAGAGCGGTAGTTGAGCGCGGACTTGATTAACCCGGATAGAAGCAGAAGCTTGCCTATATAGAAAAGAATGGCAATGTGCCAGTAAACAAAGAACACTGTTATCGAAGGAGATTAAGAGAAAGCAACAAAAAATGTCGTAAGGGTAAAGGGGCAAACAGAGACACACCCAAATTCCTACGTTGCCCCCAATCCATGGTAACTCTCATCGACATTAGGAAAACGACCCCATACTCCCAACCGTCCGCAAAGACGAAGAAATATCTCCTCTTCTACCCTTCCGGCTCTGGGGGGAGGTCAGGGATAGAAATCACCCCTTCCCGTCGAGGGATGAAGTGGTAAAACTCAGAAACCTCCTCGGGCTTGAAGAAGTGAAGAAACTCTAATATAGTGATCCTGGATTGGGGGAATAGCCTCCCCCATGTCGCCGAGAAAGCTAGTAGAACCGCCCAGGCCGTTGGAAGAAGCGCAGCTGGGCAGAAACTAAAGAAGTACAGAACTTCTCATATGAAAGAGGGAAGTGGGAATCGGAGCCCAAGCAGGAAAGGGGCCTCGAAGAAACAAACTTCGCCCCTAACTAGGGAATGGAAATGACGCGAAGCTGCAGGGCGCACAACCACTCCAGGGGGAAAATCGAAGTGCCTTGCAAGGGATACAACTTCTTCATCCCAGATGTCACTAGCTGTAACATCGGGAAAGAGACGTCGCATAACATCGTGTGGTGAAGAAGGGGTCCTAGCCATGGAGATAGAGATTGAAGAGATTGGAAGCAGAAAAGATTGCACCAAAGATAAGAAACGCGGACTATCTTTCTAAAACACACAGGACAATCATTCCCTAGGGGACATACTTATAGCCCCCCACAGGCACACAACCGTCATTTTTCACCGAATGGAGTTAATGCAGGTCCCTTGCATTTAATAAGGATGACACGTGGCGCAACAGGGGACTTTTTGGGTACCACGATCAAGGAGCCACTTACCACTCTTGACAGCGCACGTCTTGAAATAGGCAAAACCGTCATGTCAAGGGTACACAAAAAGAAGGCAAAAAGACCCAAACAACCCTAGAAGACTGAAGTGTTAACACGTGGCAGAGTTCAATCTCGAGCACCCAAGTCAGCTCGCTCATCCATCCAAGTGGGCTCGAACATCCACAAGTTCTTCCATCACCACCAGAGAAGGATTCATTCCCAACAACGAAACCTGTAGGGGGCATGGCCGAGTTATTTCCCTCCCCCCATTTGTCGGGGCGAGACAATGGCACAAAAGAGCACACATCGTTTGCAAAGAAAAAGTAGGAAAATTAATGATACAGTCTTCAAAAGTGAGATACATGAAAATATCATCTGAAGGTTTACATGGCTTCAAAACAACAATAAAAGAACAAAAAAAGATCATCACAGCCAAGCATCGGGAAATAAGCTCTGTACCACTGACTCCTCCCCCAAAAACCTCTGACAAGACATCAACCCCGCCTGGCGCAACCTCCGCACAAGCAGACTCCTTCTCTACGCCGGCTACCTCAGCACCCGTAGACACCTCAGATTTCTTCTTGTAATCTAACCGAGGTCGAATCAAGTCCAGATCTAGGTCAGGGTAAGCATCCTCGACTTGGTTGAAGTAGTTTAAGAATCCCTTCATAAAGGCTAAGGCATTCCCCTTCAGAAAGATCGAACACCCTTGCCCGAAGGGACGTCAGCTCGGCTATATTGGCTTTGAGCTCGACATCTTTCGCTTTAAGATCGTCTTCCAGGCTCTTCTTGTGGGAGTCAAAAAGCTTTATGAGATCCTGGAGATGACCATTAAGCTCGTCATTAATCCTCTTCATCTCGACGGCTTCGCTCGCCAAAATCTTCACCTTTTCCTCGGCGCTGTCCTTGCTGGCTATCATGACATCGAGTGCCTCTTTAGCTTCACAAAGATCCTGCCCAAGGTGAAAAGCCATCATCTTCACATAGGCGAGTGACTATAAGGAGAAAGGAAAAGCAGGTAAACATATGACACGGGCAAAAAATGCAAAGGCAACGAAGCGAAAAACACAAACGACAATGAGAAATACCTCAGCCAAGCCTTGGATGGTATGATGAAGTTTCATCTGAAAGGGAACCTACATAGCCATCTTAGGATCTGACGTAGAGATTAGTTCGAATAGAGTTGTCACCGCCGCCTCAGGATCGCGAAGGAAGCCGCTGCCCTACACCTTGGGTGTCAAGGTGGTGGGCTCTCCCTTTTCACCCTTCTGAGAAGCCAAGTTGGAAGGGGTAGGATCAGTAATCGACGCCCCAAGCTTGTCCGCAGTACACCCTTCTCGGTGGGAACGACCCTTGGAGCGGTCGAAAAAAGACGTATGCACATCGGCATCCCCACGAGAATGGGGGTCCTCATTTTTCTCCTTCAAGGGAATGGACAATGGCCCGGAAACAGATGCCTCCTTGGAGAACGGTTGTGTCCCCTTCATTAGCCTCCTCATTTTCCTCGACTCCTCGGTATCGGAGAACATCGACATTATCAAATCTTGATCCATTGGGTTAGGCTGGGGGACAGGTGATAATACGATTTCTGAAGGTTGATTGACGGCCGGCCCTAGCTCGTAAGTCGCTAGATTCTGGTCGATTACCAAGTCAAAAAAGGATTGCAACCCCAAAGCCTCCGCCTTAGCGACTCGGATGGCCTCCTCCACGTTGAGCTCTGGGTAAAAATCTACAAACCAGGCCAAAATGACAGTTTAGATGGTGGAATAAAAGCAAAGATAAGAAGCACACACCGCAAGATCAGCCTTACGTGTATTCCTTGGAACCCCCCAAGACCCGGGGAACATGAGGAATGTCGCCGAGCTCTCCCGACAACTCCTAAGAATCTCTCCTAACAAAGAAAAACTTGGGTTTCCACCCCTTGTTAGAAGAAGGGAGCCTAAAAATCAGATATTTCACCTTCACCCTCTTAGCAAAGTACAGAAAGCCCAGTGACGGGGAATACTTCAATTGAAAGAGGAAGTCAAACTCTCAAATAGTGGGGGAAGAGTCGTTCCCACTCTTGAACCAATGGATGAAGAAACTGACAAGAAGACCCCAACCATTAGGAGAAAGTTGGGCGGGACAAACGTTGTAAAAACCAAGGACATCTAGGATGAACATGGAATCGAAGGCCAGCCTGGAACGCTGACTTGAAGAAACAGGTCAGCCCGGGAAGAGAAGAATTGCGTCTCTCATGTTTCTTGGGCGAATGCAACTTTACAGAGTCGATAAAATGATAATATCGCCTCAGTTCCTCTAAGTCGTCATCCTTAAGACAACTAGAAGTCCGATCAGCGCAACATGTCAGGTTGGATTGATCTCGGCGAACTTTCCCCCTAGAAGTAAAAGGTGGAGTCGGTTTGGGCCTCCCCTCCCCCTATTGAGTAGGAGCAGCAGGAGCCAAAGATGAAAGAGGATGAACGTCGTCGAGGGGGGATGAGGAGGAAACCCCGGGGGCAGACCCTAAGGCCACCTCACCGACAATAAAGGAGGGAACCTTAGAGGAACCCGAAGTACTGACTTCCTCATTGGCCCGACCCTCAAAATCTAAGGAGGGAACCCTAGAGGAACCCGAAGTACTGACTTCCTCATTGGCCCGACCCTCAGAATCTAACTCAGAAGAAGTAACGACGAACCTCCCCATCACAAACTCCACTGACAAGTTAGAATGCAAGGAAGGCAAATGTAGGGCACAATCTATCAAAGACAAAGGCCTAAAACATTAGTCCCTAAGAAAAGATATCCTAGCTGTGCTGGAAGGGTCCACAAACATCAAAAGAAAAGGAAGGTCATTGGAACGACTCCTAAAATAACTGAACCTCCAAACCAGGAAGCGAAACCCAAGACCCCACAAAGGAGGATCAAAGGGATCCATGTCGAGCAGAAAAGAAGAAGAAGGGAAGAGAGACGTACCTAGTAAAGACGCTAGAAGCAAGGAGAACTGGAAAAGTAGGAGCCCTAGGTTACCGAAGAGCCAAGAAGACGATGCCTTGAATGCAGAAGGAAATAGAAGGGAAGCAAAAAAAAAAGGGTTTTTCCAGAAAATTAGAGATGTAAAGTGGGAAGGGGAGGAGTTTCCCACCCTTTAATATACACAACATTAAAAGCCACAACTGACAGGCGATGGGACACGCCAAGGAACCTGCACCTGCTGGATCACCCGCAAATGACACGTGTCCAAGCCATCATAAACGACAGACTCTAGTACAGCCCAAATCATGTCAGGACCAACTATCGGACACACCCTCAACATAGGAAAGGATATCCTTAACCCCAGGTCTGGGGTGATGTCATCCTCATAACCAGGGGGCTGGGGGGCAACTGATGATGGTGGAATTTTGAGCATGGGCTGCCAAGAAACAGGTCAAAAGGTCTTACGGCCCAGAAAGAAAGTCCTGGATTAGCCCAGTGAAATCGAAGAAAATCCAGTGGGAATCAGAAAGATAAAAGTTTAGCCCAGGCCCAATCAAGGGCCAGCCCGACAGTAGCCCAAAGAAGAAACAGATCATTCGCCCCTAACACAACCCAAATATGTCATGTGCCCAAAGGACAACGGGACCATCTCTGAAGCAGCTGCAGCTGTNCTATCAAAGACAAAGGCCTAAAACATTAGTCCCTAAGAAAAGATATCCTAGCTGTGCTGGAAGGGTCCACAAACATCAAAAGAAAAGGAAGGTCATTGGAACGACTCCTAAAATAACTGAACCTCCAAACCAGGAAGCGAAACCCAAGACCCCACAAAGGAGGATCAAAGGGATCCATGTCGAGCAGAAAAGAAGAAGAAGGGAAGAGAGACGTACCTAGTAAAGACGCTAGAAGCAAGGAGAACTGGAAAAGTAGGAGCCCTAGGTTACCGAAGAGCCAAGAAGACGATGCCTTGAATGCAGAAGGAAATAGAAGGGAAGCAAAAAAAAAAGGGTTTTTCCAGAAAATTAGAGATGTAAAGTGGGAAGGGGAGGAGTTTCCCACCCTTTAATATACACAACATTAAAAGCCACAACTGACAGGCGATGGGACACGCCAAGGAACCTGCACCTGCTGGATCACCCGCAAATGACACGTGTCCAAGCCATCATAAACGACAGACTCTAGTACAGCCCAAATCATGTCAGGACCAACTATCGGACACACCCTCAACATAGGAAAGGATATCCTTAACCCCAGGTCTGGGGTGATGTCATCCTCATAACCAGGGGGCTGGGGGGCAACTGATGATGGTGGAATTTTGAGCATGGGCTGCCAAGAAACAGGTCAAAAGGTCTTACGGCCCAGAAAGAAAGTCCTGGATTAGCCCAGTGAAATCGAAGAAAATCCAGTGGGAATCAGAAAGATAAAAGTTTAGCCCAGGCCCAATCAAGGGCCAGCCCGACAGTAGCCCAAAGAAGAAACAGATCATTCGCCCCTAACACAACCCAAATATGTCATGTGCCCAAAGGACAACGGGACCATCTCTGAAGCAGCTGCAGCTGTGCATTCCTGGACACAGAGGATGGTGGAACTTGAGGTCCCAGAGATCATGGGTACTGGAGAAATGATGAAAAAAGGCTTTTGCAGGACAAGGACAAGAGGTCCCCACAGGACCAACAAAAAGGCAGGAGATACCATTATGAACCCTAATAAAGATGACTCATATATTAAGAACAGTGCCTTACAAAGAGTAAGGAGGCTCCTCTCTCGAAAATCAGATAGAAAACTCTGTGATCAAATCCACTCTTTTTGTAAACATTCTTGAGTCTATAATTCGACTACATTCAACAAAAACTCTATACATAACAAGTGAGAGCAAGAGACTCCCTTACAGTGGAGGTACCCTCGGTCCATTGGCTAAAACGAACCACTTATCTTCTTTGTACTAAATCAGATTAGAAAACCCAAATCTATTGAATCTACTCTAACAACGAAATTAAAATCCTCCATTCCCTGGGCTTGGGCATCACTATTTAAAATTAATAATTGTGAAGTTGTCAATGATTATGAATCGATCTCATACAATTTTGTGTTGTATTTAAGTTGTGTATCAATCTAATAATTAAATCATGTGTCGATATATCTATATAATATTATAGTGAAAAAATTGAATTCTTGTCTATTTTGATTCAATAGTATAAAATTTATCTCAATTTTTTTTTCTCCAAAAAATATTAATTTTTTTACACGGCCCATAATATTAGAGAACTCAACCAACAAACTTTCCACAATCAAGCAACGTCATTAATCTACACTTACCTATGCTTTATTTTTTTCATATTTATTTTAATTTTAAATTACATAATTACAGAAAAAGAAGTCTGTGAAGTTCGTCTAAGGTGTATTTTTGTGAAGTTTCTAAAATAAATTTTTGTTAATGTGAGGGAAAATTATACTTTGTACTTTAAAATTTTAAGAATTATCAATTTGTACATTTAAAGATTAAAATTTTAATATTATACTATTAATGTTTTAAAAGGATTACAATATAACCTTTTTTTAATCTCTTTGTTATTTATTCCGTCAAAAATTATCCTATTGACCCTAACAAAATAAATAACTAAAATTAATACAAAATTTTAATATATTGAAAGTATAATATTATACTTTTTTTTATACAAAAATTTGTTATATTATACTTTTTTTTTACGATAAAAAAAAGTATAATATAAAAAAATTAATCTTTAAAAGTAAAAAGTACAAATTTAAAATTTTTGGAGATATAAAGTGAAATTCATCCTAACCCTAGAATAGAGTCGAAACTAGAAACTATTAGCCGCACGCAGCAGCAGAGTAGCAGAGAGAAATGGGAGTGGAAAAGGAACTTATCCGAGAGGGAACCGGTGCAAAACCTACCGCCGGTCAGAATGTCACCGTTCACTGCACCGGTTTTGGTCAGCCCCCTCCACCTCTCTCTCTGATTGAAGTGAAATTCACCGTGTTAGCTTAATTTTTTCGTTTCAAATGCAGGGAAAAATGGTGATCTCTCTCAGAAGTTCTGGAGGTATGAATTACGATTATCTATTTTTGGAGTTTAGTTTTTGGTTTTAGGTTGGTTTTGTGATGGATCTTGAATCCGGGGTTTTTTTTTTTTGTGTTGTTGATGTAATAGCACAAAGGATCCTGGGCAGACGCCTTTCACCTTCAAAATTGGCCAAGGCTCTGTTATCAGAGGTAATTACGCTGCTAATATTACGTTTTTCACATGTTCAATTCTATTATTTTTATTGGGTATATGTGAATTAAAGTTGATATGGCAGTTTGTTGGTACTGGGTTTCTTAAAATTGGATTAATTATGTTGGGAGATGGAGACACTGTTAATTGGGTGCAGAGCGTGGAGAAAATAATTAATATAACGGTTATTCCATATCAGTATTACGCCATGGTATCATCGTCATGTCATTCAGTAGTGAGTGAACAAGGGCAAGTGAACCCCACAACATTCGATAACCATCTATCCATATAATATAATAACTATTTCATGTAGAGAAGTGAGATTTACATTATCCATTTTATAGGTTTTCTATAGGATAGGGATACTACTAACGAGGTGTAACTGTTATGATGAATATTTATTATGAGCATGGGATTTTGGTTGAGAAAAAAATGGTTTTTTTTTTTTGGAGAACTGTTTAGCAGGAAATTTGGAATTTGAAATAGAAGAAAATGGAGAATAGTGGAAGAGGGTGAGGGGAGATAAAATTTTGAATTGGAATATTAATTTTATCAATTCCATTATTTCTATTGGATCAATATGCTAGCAAATGATCACTTTGGTAGTTTGGTTGGCAAAGTTAGTATGCTACTGCCAAAATGCAAAACTGATGAATGCACACAATATGTGTGTCTTAAATCTAGTGAAAATGTACTTGTTGCCTTGTAAAGAGTTACAAGCAATTTAAAGTGGAAGGTTACTTTGTCTTTAATAAAGTGGAGCGGGAGAGGATGCTATTTGATTGATTTTTTTTTTTGAACTGATGTGATTGAGATTGATACATGATAGAACTTACAAGTCATTATTTTTCTCATTACTATAGTAGTGTGCAGGTTTTATTGTTAAGTTACAACATTGGGATCATAATTTTAGAAGAATCTTCATTTTTTTATATGCTTCTTTCTTTCTTTCTCTTTTATCAAACTGTAAATTTGTGTTTGTCTAGTTACTTGAACAATCAGGTCTGTTAATGTTACTTTAATCATGATTGTCCTCTGTTTTTGGGAGTAGTTTAACTATGGAAGAAAGATTATAAAGAACCATGAATAATTAACTTCAAGTTTCGACATCACTATCCCACGGATACGGATATGATATTATATTGATACAACATTACAACAAAACTAGAAAAAATAGGATACGATCATAATACATCTATAAGAAAATATATTTTACACTTTATTATTATTTTATGATTTAAATTTATAATTTTTAATAATTATTTAACAATAGTAATTGAAATTAGGTATGTTTATCTTGAAAAAGATATAATATCATCTCATTATGATATTTCTATAAAGCGAATCAATTAAACAATCTAGAACCAACATTTAACTAGTTGGTTTGTTTACAAGTATTTGTTTCTATGTTTATAGTGTAACTAACTCATTTTTTTTTTATAATCTTTTGACATGTAATAGTAAATAATACTTTAAAAGCACTCGATGAAATTGAATGTTTTGTATTGTATATGAAATCAAAATAAAAGAATATAATTTAAAATAAAAAATTGTACATCTTGCTCCATGTTTAAAAGTATTCATAAAGTATCTATCTATTTTATTGATTATTGGATACGTATTCTTGAGTATTTGACGATTATTATTTTCGATACGGATATGTCGACTTTGACTAAGTGTTCGTGCTTCATAGTTATCCCACCATCAACTATATGTGATGGATCCTTTGCCACATGCTAAAAAATAGGGTTGGANTATCTATCTATTTTATTGATTATTGGATATGTATTCTTGAGTATTTGACGAGTATTATTTTCGATACGGATATGTCGACTTTGACTAAGTGTTCGTGCTTCATAGTTATCCCACCATCAACTATATGTGATGGATCCTTTGCCACATGCTAAAAAATAGGGTTGGATTCTCTCTCTCTCTCTCTCTCTCTCTATATATATATATATATATATATATATATATTAGTTTGGTAAATGCAACTTGCATAAAAAATATATTGTTTTTCGTATAAATTGAGTTAAATGAGTTGAACCTTGTAGATGGGGAAAAAATATTGTAAACAAGGTCATGTAGTTTTACACTTTTACTCACTCCGATGATTTTTTCATCCTATTTTGCAGGATGGGATGAAGGCGTGATGGGAATGCAATTGGGAGAATTTGCTCGGTTGAGGGTAATATTTGAATATGTTGGCTTAATTATTCTGCAACTTTTAACTAACTTGTGTGTCATCCCTTTCACATGAATTTTTTTAAGTAAGGACATTGAGCTATCAAGTAGGTAACATTTTGTAGTAGTGTAACGGCTCAGTTAGTGAATGTGAGCCCTTCTACTTGGTCAATATCCTCACATAGTTTAAAGTTTCGTTTCTCGCTTTCGGAAATGTATTAGAAACGCACTAGAAACATTGTAAATTTATAGAAATATATAGAATAATGTGATAATGTAATTTATAATTAATGATATTGTTTAAATGAAAAATGCAACATTTAATGTATTTTAGCCCAACATAATATAAGAAACTAAGAAAAAAAAACTAAACGGTAAGGTATTGATTGATTCAAAATTACCTAAAAACGATATATAATCATCACATTTGAACCATTTCACATTACAAATGAAATGTGGTAACTTCGAAAATAGTCATGCATTTTCTTTCCAATTCAACTAAAATCGAAACATTTTACGTTTTTCCACTGAAACGAAAAGAGAATTTATTCCATCTGTCCTGATGCTTAGTTTCCTTGTCTAACTCGCCCTCTGTCAAACCTTCAAATGAACAACTAAAATTAATAATGTCCATTCATTCTCAATTTTTTTTTCCAATGCGTGCTTCAAATATATCTGAGTGCCCCAATGAAGGTAAGTCTTTTAGCCTAGGTTAATTTTTTCCTTCTTTTTCTTTGATATGATGGGAGATTGGAATTAGGTGTGCATTGGAGTGATCAAACCGTCCCATGCTTTTTTTTTTTTTATGTCATTTACTTGAATGTTTTTTATTTCTGTTTCTATTTGTGTTGGGTATAACTAGTGCAAAATTACTATGTTTAACTTTTGATATTAATTTCTCAATTGAACAGTGCTCTCCTGACTATGCTTATGGTGCAAATGGATTCCCAACATGGGGTATTGAGCCTAACTCGGTTCTGATTTTTGAGATTGAACTTCTGAAGTTGGAGTAACCAGCCTATTACCCAGCATCATGGGGTTCTCTGAAGAACTATTTCCAGTCTTGGGATTGCATTTTGCCATGGTTGTCTTTGGTATTTGCGCACTTATTATTATAAATGCCACTGGAGCATGATATGAATCATTGGGTACTCATCTATGGTGGATGCATATGTTGATCATGTTGGTTTCCAGGATATGGATGTTGATTTTGTTGATACCATTTGTGTTTGAACTGCATATCTTTATGAATGCCCTTTACACTATCCCAGCAATATTTTCTTAGTAGGGGATCTTCTGAACAATCCTTTCAGGGGGAATAGGTAGTACTATCAACACCACCTCCGCTGTACTTACCGGGAAAAAGAAACAAATTCTCTTCACTGTGTTCTGAGATTATGGGCCTGTGGGATCACTGGCGGAACCAAAGTGGAGGCCGATTGACGCTTCTGCTTTTGTGGATGACTAGCTAATATCAAAACAATAAATCTTACCCCCAACATGAGTTAACTCTCGGGTGCCATACATTCGTACCTCTTAGTGGTTCTAGGCTTATTTGTGGTTTGTGAGTGATTACAAGTATCCAGGTTTCCTTTCCAAGGGATGAGCCCAGAGGGTCTCTTCTTACCTGCAAATGGTTGCTGGTTGGGTGGTGTTGATGAATGGGTATTCTGTAATAGCAAACCTGATTCCGATTACCTGGCTTACCCTTGTTTGGATCCACATCTGAAAGGAATGGGAATCACGTGTTTACTGTGATAATGTGATTCTTGTTATAGGTAGGTATCTCAATACCAGGTGCCTATAGACTTGTCATATCAATTTGCATACTCACTCTTGAGCTACGGACGCACAGCTTGAGAGAGAGAGAGAGACCACTAGTCCCGTAGAATTACCTGGGTCTGTGTTGAGATCGAGAGAGAGCCCACATACATTGGTCGTCCTCTGAAATTGCCTGGAATGATATGACAACGTTGTAGGAACTTGGGTTTGCATACTACTATACTAGTCTTCATGATTCGGTTAACTGGTTCTGAGAATACTCTCCTCCTATGTGTAGTTTTTGAAAGAAGTTTTTCATGCATCTTAGGTTCACATAAACTGTTCTCGTCATAAAAAGAAGAATGAGCTCTACCTGGTTTTCATATTTCTGAAAATTTTACTTAATTTGTTGACTTAATGACGTGGTTTCATTAGAATCATTAGATCAACACTAAATTTTAATGTTTAATGAAGTCCACGGTCAATTTAAAGATTATAGGGACTTAAGTCACATATAGCCATTGAGAAAATAGTCCATGAGTATAGTTTGAGTGATCGAAAAAGAAGACTCCAACACCGCCTATAAATACAGAGATATAGATAATTGAGAAGAGATTTGTCGATCAACAATTTTTCAAATAGTATCTCAGACCATTCTATACTTTTTAATTTCCTTCATTTTTTTTATTATTCTGACTTTCATCGTCACTCCAGTCACCTCTTGTAGTTTATTTCAAGTATAGTATTCAATACAATAATTCCATCTTGTTATGCTCATTGTTGTTCGTTTCAATTCAATTTCATCTTTGTTCTCTCAATTCGTTAGCCTATTCCCAAAAAAATAAGTTTGAGTCCTTGATCTCCAAGACAGAAAAAATATATATATATAGAGGTAGTTTTTACGCCTCATTCCAATCATCTCTCACGTCAATTCAAATAAAGTCATAGTATTTGAAAATTTTAAATTCACTCAGACTTCAGCACTTCCACAATTCAAAATACGTCAAACAACTTGCCATTGCGTCGCCAATATCCTCACTACGTTTGAGCCAATCCCATATTGTTTTTTTAAAAAAGAGAAAAACTTAAACAAACATAAAATTAAATCATAAAAATTATATTCCATCATTAAATAATAAAAGTAATCTATATAAATTTGTATGTATAGATAATACTCTTATATATATATATATGAGGGATAACTCGTGCCTGAAGGCACAGTGTAACTAAAAAAATCAAAAATTGAATTTGAACGCAAAATAACCAAGCACTAAATTTGGACACACACTAAATTGAAAGTCTAAACTCGCCCTATATCACGTGTCTGAAAGCACTGTACATAGTTCTTAAACACGAAATAATCAAATAATGAATATAAATATGCATTAAGCTGAAAATTGTTTTGGTCATTTTTAATGTCATGATTTTAGTAAAATAAAAAGGGTCAAAATATGAATACTCTATCAAAATGTGGATACTCTGTAAGAAATTTTCAATTTTTTGACAGAGTATCCTCTGAAAATATGATACCACAAATATATCAATCTGTTTACAAAATTTATATATTTCATTATTATAATCAAATCATGTTATATACAAACTGAAATTCAACTATGTACCAATTACCACAGCACCATTCTTCCTACACAAACAACTATATGCATACTTGTAAAAGTGACAAATAGAACATAAGATTTTTAAAAAATTAAAATAAATCCATTTTGGCTATCTCAATTAATGACAACTACATATAAATCAATCACTATCTCAACGAATGAACAAAAAATCAAGCAAGAGGTATTAAATTACATTTCATTTTGTTAAATACAAAAAATTAGAAATATTTGTTAAATACACATATTTATTTTGTTGTAAAATTGCTAAAAACACATCATAGCCTCTAAACATCAATATAAATTCAATCAAGCAACTCTATAAAAGAATGATTTAGCTTAGAAGAGGTAACCCAATTTTCGAACAATTCATATAAAAGAATGATTTCCAAATGTCAATACCAAGAAGTGTACCCCAATCTTAGCTTCTTGTATTCACNTATCTTTGGTATTTGCGCACTTATTATTATAAATGCCACTGGAGCATGATATGAATCATTGGGTACTCATCTATGGTTGATGCATATGTTGATCATGTTGGTTTCCAGGATATGGATGTTGATTTTGTTGATACCATTTGTGTTTGAACTGCATATCTTTATGAATGCCCTTTACACTATCCCAGCAATATNTGCAACTTTAAATAGAAGTCATCGATCAATGCTTCGACCACCTGTAGATCAACAATTCTCATATATTATCAAAATAAAAAAAAAATAAAAAATAAAAGCAAAATAAAAAAAACACAAAACCTCAACTTTTTTGCTAGTGGTTCATGCCAATTTTTTGAGAGCATTAAGCAAATCAATTAAGTTTAACATAAGAGAAACATGCACAAATACGTGATTGTTCACAACTCTGAGAAATTTTATCAAACACGTGAATTTAATCTACCCATCCTGTGATCACGTGAATTAAAAAATTCTTGCATTCCTCTCCTTTCAAATAACCTAACAAATGGCAAGGATAGCATAATTCAAAAGAGTCACACCAATATCAAAAAACTCTAGACCTTTCAAATATTTGACAAAAAAAGGGTTAGATATGACGGGGGAATCACTGAACTCGTACACGCCAAGTTAAACTACTCATACCACAATGACAACAAAGCAGGGCAATGTTAAAAAGAATGATTAGTGCTCTCTTGATCACCTTTATGAAATGAAGCTTTATTCAAATCTGGTTCATCCAGATATTGTTGCTATTGATGTGTGAGATTGGGAACCTGAGGATTCCTTCCAGAAAGAGTGTGTGCTATAAGTTGACTGAATGAATGAAAACGTTAGTCATATAAAGATACACATTTATGCCTTTGTTTAACTGTTTTTCATATAAATAGTTCTTGTAAGAAACTGTCGTAAGTTTATGCATAGAATTAGCTTATAGTAGAGGGGGTTGAACATGATGAATGACTAAAAATAATGGGACAAACCCACTGTCTAAATAAGAACCATTTATATGGTGCATGCGTAAGCTCAATAAGTAATCATTCACTACTTGTTCTGGTTTTTCCACCTATGAAAAGCTTGTGCCACACATCGGTTATTTCACATCACACACATAATATTTAAAAGAGAATGCAAATACCAATGCAATGGTCCCCAAAATAAAAACATGAATAACAAACAGTAAGTAAACCACAAACGATTTGTTGAGTTGAATAACAGTAAGCAAAAACATGAATAACAAAAGTATAGGATATGATATCAAAAGTATACTCACATAGAAGAGTTGTATGAGTCCAAGACGTAAGAATGAATAAAATTCTAATACACCACCAAATGAGTATGGTTCTTGAGCACTGAATTGTGGGCACTGATCCGGTAATATCTGTTGAACAATCTAAAGAAATATAAGAGATAAGAAAAGAAGAGGCTAGGGTTTTATTGATACTAAATAATTGAATTGAAATACAAGGAAGTAATTTAACCTAAATACAAAGAGACTATATATAAGCTAAACAAGGCAGGGAAAGTAAAGAACTATTATACCCTTAATCAACAAAATAACCCTATATTTCTTAACATCTCCCCTCAAACTCACAATGCAGCAGCGACAAGCATCGAGAGTTTGCCAACTAGAAAACGAAAACGAAAAATAGAATGCGACTTGGTAAAGAAATCTGCAATCTGCAAAGAAGAAGAAACAAAGGGCAAAGTAATGGTGCCANGGGGATGGACGCGTGGCGTATGATATCACATCGAAGACAGAGAAACCGCATGCCGTTGCTGACACGCGACTTGAGAAAGCAAACGATTAATTGCACTATTCCCTTGATGAGACCGCATTCAATGCGGTAAGGTTCGGAAATGAAAGGCAATAAATGCTCCTAATACANAACAATCTCTTTGGTAGTAGATGCCATAACACGATATTCTGTTTCAGTTGAAGATTGAGAAACAATAGATTGTTTCTTGCTCTTCCAAGAAATAAGAGAATCACCCAAAAAGATATAGAAATTAGTAACAGATTTGCAAACTATGGGATCACTGTCATGATCAGCATCAGAGTATGCACACAGCTCCAAGGAAGAGGTGGATGGAAGTAAAAGGCTCTGAAAGACTGTACCCCGAAGATACCTCAAAATACGAAGAACCGTTACCCAATGAACTGTAGTAGGAGAAGCAACAAATTGACTAACAACATGAACACATATGCAATATCTAGACGAGTAATAATGAGATATACCAAGCTCCCAATAATAATACGGTATAAAGTAGGATCTGACAAAGGTAAACCATCAGAAGAGGAATACTTTGCGT
>CAUOFW020006280.1:1011527-1027611 GCA_963454935.2 Ilex paraguariensis | reverse complement strand
GAGGTAGCTTCAGGTGTGCTAGAGAGTAAAGTGTCAGTACCTGTAGAATGATCAGTGCTGCTATTTGAAGTATTAGAAACCTGAGATGACAAACTATTAGAATCCTCAAAAAAAAGATCTATACGAATAAGATCAGGTCTAATCAAGCTATAAGTTGTGGATGGAATAGAAAAGAAAGGTATATGCTCAAGAAAAACAACATGATGAGACACATAAAGTTTTTGAGTTATTGGATCAAAACAACGATACCCCTTTTTACCTTCACCATATCCAAGAAAGACACAAATAACAGATCGAGAGGATAGCCTGTTGCGTTCAACATGAGGACGAAGAACGAAACAAGTACAATCAAAAACTCTAAATGAAGAATAATCAGGGGCATACCCATACAACTTTTCGAAAGGAGAAACACCTGAAATATGAGAAGATTAAATTGTATTAATCAAACCTACAACAGTAAGAACAACTTCACCCCAAAACTCACTAGGAACACAAGAAGACAACAAGAGAGAACGAGCAGTTTCAACAATGTGCCAATGTTTTCTTTCAGCAACACCATTTTGCTCAGGAGCATCTATACACGAAGTTTGGTGAATAGTTTCATCTAAGGCGAACAACTCAACAAATTTATTAGAAGTGTATTCTCCACCCAAATCACACCTAAAACATTTGATAACAGCAGAATGTTGAGTTTTGACAAGAGCTCGAAAGGCTGTATATATCTCAAAGAATTCAGAATGATGTTTCATTAAATAAATCTAATAATAACGAGTATGATCATCAATAAAAGAAACATAATATCGAGACCCTCCTTATGTGGCAATGAATCAAATCAACTGGAGAAGAAGAAACATAAATACTTCGATTAAAAGGTAAAGCTAAAAATTTTGCCAGTTTACATCCACTATAATAAAAAATATCACAAGTTTTCAAATTTTCTAAAGCCCCTGTGGATGCCAAAAATCTCAAACAAGAAAACGAAACATGACCTAAACGAGAATGCCATAAATAAAAACTAGAAGAAGAAGGACTCAAACGAAAAGAAGATAAATCAACACTAGTAGCAGCATTAGCAACTGACACTTTTAACTTATCGAAAATATATAGTCCCCCTTCCTACGGCCTATCCCAATCAGCTTCTGAGACTGCAGATCCTGCACATAACAAGAAGAAGAGGAAAAGATGACTAAATTTTTAAAAACACATAACTGACCAATAGAAGCAAAATTTAATGTGAGTTTTGGAATATGATAAACATTAGGGAGAGACAAGTGAGGTGTGACAATAGAACCAACACTTGGTAAAGACATAGGAGTGCCATCAACAGTCATAACATGAATAGAAGATGAAGGAGATACAGAAGCAAAATATGAAGAATCTGGAGACATATGATGTGAGGCACCAAAATTCAAGACCCATACAGAATGTGACAAACCTGGAGAACTATGAGGCAACTGACCTTCTAAAGAAAAAGCAGACATAGCTTGTGGCTGTAAAGAGAGAAACTTCTGAAATTGCTCAGCCAAGGTACTGAAATCGGTGAAAGGACTTGATGAAACTACTGCTGCAGTATTAGAATGTGGTGGTTTGTAACCCTGAGGTGGTCTAGGAGCATTAGATTATGACTGGTTGCTAGACTTCCAAGCTTGAGATTGCTGCTAGGATTAATTCTGCTGTCTTAACTTAGGACATTGAGCCTTCCAATGACCTTTCTGCTTATAGAAATTGCACTCATCGAAGGTAGGCTTTGTGTAAGGCTTATTCTGATTATGAGAGAATGATTTAGAAGGTACTGCTAGCACAGAAGGATCAAAAGTAGAAAGAATTTTTTTGTCAAAATAAGACTTAAAACGTATCTCTTCAGCAAATAACTCACTGACAACTGAGTCAACAGAAGGAAGTGGAGAACGATGCAAAATTGAACCTCTAAGTCCTTCAAAATTACTACAAACTGTCATTAAAAATTGTACCAATCGTTGTTGCTCTCTACGAACAATATAGGCACCACATGCTTTTAATTCAGTCGATTCTGTAAGAGCCAATTGATCCCAAAGATCTGTCATAGCAGAATAAAACTCCTGAATACTCATATTCTTCTGCTGAAGAGCTCGTATGTCATGCTCCAATTGATACTGCTTTGCAAAATTTGATTGAGTGAATAACTTTTGCAGATGATCCTAAACCTCCTTTGCTGTCTCATACTTTGCCAACTGCATACCTATAGAATGCTCAACAGAATTGTTGATCCAAGTAATAATTTTTGCATTGTCTGCTTCCCAGAGACATCTATAAAATCAGCATAACTCGTATCAGTATTCTTAGGTTTCACAGAAGTTCCACTAACATATCCCCATAGCATTTTACCCTTAATAAAATTTCTCATCACATAACTCCAATACGAATAATTCTTTCCATCCAACCTCACACTCACAAACTGAAACGCATCGTCTCTTGAAGTAGCCATAATCAACAAACAAGAAAACGAGATTGCAAAAAATGGAAAAAAATACCAGATTGTAAAAACGGAACAAATACCATGTTGAACAATCTAAAGAAATACAAGAGATAAGAAAAGAATAGGCTAGGGTTTTTATTAATACTGCATAATTGAATTGAAATACAAGGAAGTAATTTAACATAAATACAAAGAGACTATATATAAGCTAAACAAGACAGGAAAAGTAAAGGACTATTCTACCCTTAATAAACAAAATAACTCTATATTTCTTAACAATATCCACAGTAGTGTTGGAATGATAACTGATTTTAGAGTAAGAATACTGCAAAAAAGTGATTAAAGTAATCAGAATGTCCCATGAATGAACTAATAAAGGATAAAACTATAGTAATCAGAATGTCCTTTGGATTAGCAGAGCGACATTCAGGACATGAGGATATTTAAAGTTGTGACATGCAACGGAACAAAAAACAACATCTGTTTGTGATGTATAAATGCAATTAGACTGGAGGATGGCTTCAAACACTACTTGTAGTCACTAAAGATATAAAGTTGAATATTTTAGTAATGAAAGATAAAACACTAAAATATTAATTTTCGGCATTGAAATAATACACAAATTGTAGCTTGCAATCTACAAGAGGATAAAAGAAGCAGTCCCAGCGTGAGGGGAAATGAAAAGATAATAGCTTTCTGTGGCATTCTGAAGAAAACATCTAGTTGACATAAATTCGAACCATGTGATAAAAGTACATGGACTATAGAGAAGGGGGTTAGGGCATCAACAGACATACAACTTCAAGATTGCAGTGACAAAACTAAAAATGCAAAAATTATAGTTTTCTTAAAAAGCAAACACACAAATATAGCTTTCATTTCCTTTTCGGTTTTCATTTTTTTCTTTGTACAAAAAAATTCAGTTTGCTATTCATAAAGCATGATATATATTTAAAGGAAATAGAGATAAATAATATATATTTTAATGTGCATAATTAATTTTTTATTCACTTTTTCCTCTCAATTTTGGTGGGGTAAATTTTGGTGAGTTAGAAAGAAGACTAATCTATCCATTTTTTTTTCATAATTTCTATTTTTCCCCCAAACAAAGTATAATTGAATATTTGGTCTACCTCAAATTTTAAAACCAAGTGAATTTTGTTTCTAAATGTCTTAAGCTAGTGAAATGATTAGTCTAGAAATAGGTTTAGAAATTATGAAATTAGTGTTAGTGATATTAAATGATATGGTTTTGTTAATCGGCTTGTGCATGTTCTTGGCTACTTATTCGACAATTAGTAATTAGGTTTCAATTGAATTGTACTTGGAGCTAGGAACTGAATATTTTTTTGGATGTTCATAGTTGTGATAAAAAAAAAAAACTGTGACTCTTCTAACATCATATTTAATTCATATGTTTTTAAGATCTTTCTTCTTTCATTAAGAAAATTAGTTTTTATCAATTTAATTTAGTTACTTTCGCAATACCTCTTGATTTGGTTGGTAACATACTGCAGGGTATCATACAATTGATTTTTTTTTTCCTTGAAGGTAAACTTTAGGAGCACTAAACATGTTCCTATCAAGAGCTAAGCAGGAGAGTACAGACACACTTGCTATTTCAACCCTCGCTACTTGCTTCCTTTATCTTCTACTTGGAAAATTAGGTTAGTTAAATGATCATATGTCTTTGAAATTATAAGTTTACGTTGTGGCTCTGGATTTGCTATAGATTGTTTTCTTCCAATACATAACCAAGCAATACAATGACTACATTAGTTCTAACATTATCAATACTCTGCTATCAAATACAGAATTCACACTACAATTGGGAGAGCCGGCCTAATTGTCACTTTAAATATTTCTATTCATGAAGAGCTGCATAATTGTTGATCAAGGCCAAGGCATTGTTGGAGCAAACACACACACAATAAACCAAAGCTTGAATGCAGAACTCTGTGGTGATTGGGGCAGTATTTTTCTTAGGCATTTTGACGAACACTTTATGTACACCCATAAAATATTATAATTACAGACTACTTTGGGGCTGGGCTGGTAGAGGGGCAGAGAGATAGAGTGAGGAGGTGGTGGGAGAAACAAAAAGAGGAGAGGGGAGAAGAATAAGGATGGGGAGATTACCTGGCAGTGGCAGTGGTTGTGGCAGTAGAAGTAGGTGGCTGTAGAACTCGATGGGTGTGAAGAACTCGGTGATGTCTGTCTCAGTGGTTGTGAAAAACGTTTGAACTCGAAGACGAAGGCATGGATTTGGAGGAGCGGTCGGTGAGAGAGTAAGAGAGAAGGAGATAAGGGCCTGAGATCTTTATTCGCAGAGGAGAGACAGAGAATTTGGCTTGGGCTGGAGTGCTGGGGTGCCGTGTATGTGCGGCTAAAATGGGTGAGATTTGGGTTTCGGATGGGCCTGGGGAAGATTTGAGAGATTTCAAAAGAGAGAGAAAGAGGCATGAGAGAGAGGTTTTTTTATGGGCGAAAAAACAAAGTTCGGGACTAATTATAAATCGTTAGATCAAAAATTTTGAGATGATCTGAACTATTTTTTATGTTGGGATTACGTTGTTTGTTAGATTTATATATGTTTTTGTCTCAAATAAGGTTATAGTATTTGAAATTTTTAAATCCACTCAGACTTCAGCACTCCCACAATTCAATATACATCAAACAACTAGTCATTGCGTCGCCAATATCCTCACTACATTTGAGCCAATCATATATTGTTTCTTTAAAAAAGAGAAAAACTTAAACAAACATAAAATTAAATCATAAAAATTATATTCCATCATTAAATAATAAAAGTAATCTATATAAATTTATATGTATAGATAATACTCTTATATATATATGTATGTATGTATGTATGTATGGAAGAGAAACTTTTATTAATTACAAAATTTTATGTACAAGGTACGATACACTTACAGTAATAGTATAGAAGGTGGAAGATGGAGGGTTTTGTACAAGAGAGAAGAGTTTACTGAGCGTGCAAGAGGGGAGAGAGAAAGAGTAGGGGGTGGTCTATGTATAAGATGTGGTGTAGGGGGCAGTGCTCCACAAGTTGGGCCTGTACCTCTTTATATAGAGCCGGACATGAAATTCGAACTTCAAAACTAACTTATACTATTCACAACTTTATAATATTCACCACTTTAATAATTTATAATGACGTCATTACATACGTCATAAATACTGTACACTATTCACAGTCTTCATAGTGACGTCAGGGCGTGCGTCACTTCTTCATAGTGATGTAAGGGCATACGTCACTTCTTCCGGGTCGGCTTTATCTCCATATCATCATTTAACAAGTCTTCATTTAGCCAGGATTCATTAATAGTAATGTCACCTTTAAGAGGGGTATATTCTTGGGAATCCATAAAGTCGTCATCAGAATTAATAGGAGTAGGAGATTTTCTATTTTCTTCCTCAACTTTATCTTTTCCTTTGCCTTTTATGGCAACCAAATGAGTGTTGACAAGATCCATCTTTTCTGTTTTGCTCATGCCAAAAGTAGACATGACTTGAAGACGAAATTCCTCTATAACTGCTGCTTTAAGCTGCTCAGAATTTAAATGGAGTTTTTTTTTTAATTAGTTCTTTAAAAGCTTCAACAGGATTTAAATTAGTTCTAGTATTTATACTGGTAGTGGGAACAACTACCGTAGAGGTTGAAGCTTTATCAGTTGAAAATTTATCTTCTTTTTTATCCATGTCTTTAAGACATTTCGTTATANTCTAGTATTTATACTGGTAGTAGGAACAACTGCCGTAGAGGTTGAAGCTTTATCAGTTGAAAATTTATCTTCTTTTTTATCCATGTCTTTAAGACATTTCGTTATAATTTTACATTTAAACTTAAGCGGGTAATTTTTCCAAAAATGAACTTGATATTTCCTGATTTGTCTAGGATCATGGATATCATAAAAGATTTATCCTTTTAATAAGTTTAGAGAAAAATGAAAAACTAAGCTCCATATATGGAGACGAAGTCAAAGATCTTTGAATAATAGAGAGAGATTTATCTCATGACAACTTTTCTTTATTGTCAACTTTATTTGACAAAGATATAACAACTTTAAGTTGTTTTGACGGATTGACATCAATATCACCTTTATGTGATAGTCTCTCTATAGTGAGTAGAGGATAATGAGCATTTTTATATGTATTAAAATAATAGGCATCCTTATATGGATTAAAATAATATGCAATTTTATATGCATAAAAAATATTTTTAAATTCATCAGAATAATATACATTTTTATATGCAAAAACTTGAGTTCTAACCATTATACCACCAAGTTTATTTATTATTTATTGACAAAATTCTTCTAGGACCATAGTTTTAAAACCCGGCCCGGACACTAAACTGACAAAGAGACCAGATCAATGAGTTATTGGTTCAACCGTAGGTCAATCGGTCGAATCGGTCATATAATTAATAATAAATAATAATAATAATAAATATGTTAAAAATTTATAATAGTTACAAAAATAACATATTTTATGTTATAGTAAATGAAATAAAAAGACAAAATATCCTCAAATCATTAATTTGCTTACATAATTGATATAATTTGACAGAGCATAAAATAATTCACTAAAAAATATTGAATATTTAGTATAAATAGTAATAATATGATGCCTAAAAAACCGAAAGAAAAATTGATAGAAAAAATAAAGAGAGTTTAAGTGCACTACCTATCCCACATCAAAAATTCACAGGAGGTTCTAAGGAATCTGCGCCTATAAAAGTGCTTCACTTCTCCACTTGTAGCTAGTGGTCAACAATTGCTGGCTTAACGTCAGCCTCTAAGCATTTTGTTTTGAATATGTTATGTTTGGGCCTTTAAGTTTGGCCTTGAAGTTTAGTTTCTTTATGTTTGAGCTCCAATATGAAAATGGATTTGTGGAAACCGGACCGGTTTTTACGGGTTCCTGAAAAGTGACCGGTTTAAGCCGGTTTGAGCAATTTTCAAGTGGGTCATTTGTTGGACCGATTTAATTAAAGATTTGGTTCGACTCAGGCATCGGTTCACCGGTTTTTCGGGTTGACCCGCTGGACCGGGCCGGGTTTTAAAACACTGATTAGGACTATAGTCTACAGCCATTGTTTATAGTTCCAATCATAATGTCAGTCATTAAGTTCTAATATAAGATGAAATTTTAAACCTGCTTTTAACGACTCCTTTTGGCATATTGCAAATTTTAACAAAGAAGATAGTTACATGATTAATTAATTGATCTTCCATAACATTGCAATAGAGACACCAAAGTGAAACCTTGCAATTATTAGTATTCCAAGTAGAGGCAAAGCTAAAAACATCTTCACCTGTATAATTACAAAACACAGTCAAGAAATTTTGGTGATTTGACAATAAGGTTCAAAGAGAATGAATCTGAGTTATGACTCATTTATGTAACTTCTTGGACTTTTCTTGTAAAATAAACATCATTTTTTAGTATGTTAGTAGTTAATGAGAAATTTAATTAGTTTTCTTTATAAACCAGATTTTCTTTTATTTGATTTACCAATTTTACTTGAAACGGAGTTATAAACTCAAAATAATATCTGTTGACCATTTATGGTAGTCAAAATTCCTTTAGAATCAATCCTTTCTATAGGTTCGATTAAAGATAAAAATGGTGTTCTCAAAATCACCAATTAATTTAAATTATCAATAAGCATAAAAGTAGTAAGAATGCAAATTCCTTAATTACATACAAAAATATTAGAGAGTTTAAAATTTATATTCAATTTTGAACCATAAACAACGCTTACTGACTGAGTAGTTTTCTCAAAATATTTAGTCAGAATTAATCCTGCTTTTATGCAGTTCATATTTGCACCACTGTCAATTAAAACAATAATTTCGACAGTAAATTCAGAATTTATAACTAAAATAATTTTAACATACAATTTCTGATAAGTTACTTTTTTCAATACATTTAAAAATTCATTATTGGAAGAGTTAGATGGTGATATTTTATTATCTATAATGTCACTTTCTTTAAGTGACATTTTTTCTAAGGCTAAAAGTCTAGCATTTATGACTTTTATGTCTTCTTTGATATTATGAACTTCTCTTTTTAAGTCTTGAACCGTATTGAACAAAATTTCCTTTATAGAATTTTCAAACATGTCACTTTCGGTTCTATTAATGACTTCTTTTAAAGAATATGATTGAGACAAATTAGGTCTCTTTTCTTCTAGATTTATTTCTAAATATTGTTCAATAGTTTTTCTTTTAGAAACTGGATCTTGAATTTTATCTATAAGATCAAGAATAAAAGTTTATGAATTAGTTAAAATACTTATATTTAATCCATTCATGGCTAAAATAACTTTATAATAATTAGTTTCTACTTTACAATGAAAAGAACAAGTTTTATCTTGTTCGACAATTTCTGTATCTGAAGATAAATTACTAATTTTATTAACGTTGTTATCTTGAGACAAGAAACTATCAACATAGTCTTCTGACTCACTTTCTAAGTTTAATATAATTTTAAAGATTTTATCTTTAAGGTCCTTATCATTAATTAATTCATTAATCTGTTATTTAATTGAACATTTAGAGGCAATGTGACCTTCTTTTCTACACTTAAAACATTTAATAAGAGACTTCTTGTCCTTTTCTTTGACCTTTTTAGTAGGTTTGTTAGCTTTCTCTTGTTCCTTAGCATAACTCTTTTTATAGAATTTTGGACTCTTTTTATAAGGGTTAGAATAAGTCTTTTATTTTTACTAAAAGCTTTATCTTTTGGGATATCTAGATTATAAGAAAACTGATTACAAAATTCTCCAAATTCTTTTCTACCAGTTAATATTTGTCTCTTAAGTTGAGCTTTAAGATTTAAATCGTTACAAAGTGCTAAACCTTCCGAAATACATTCAGATATTGGTTCACCATAAGTATAATTCTCAAAAGGGATTTTAAATCTTCCATGTTTTTGCTTTAAGTGAATCCTCTTTTTTCAGCAAATAAACTAGACAAGCCTGATATAAATTTTTCTTTCCAAAATTTATTATTAGCATCTGGTCTTAATAAAACTTTAGCCAAAAAAATACCTTTATACTACCTAAAATGTGTTAAGGTGAGACGTCTTAAATTCATTTAGAATTCTTTACTTTATCAGTGTTTTGAAAACTAGATCCAACAAAATGTTTTAATATGGTTTTGTACTAAAGTGTACACAACAACATCTTCTTGAGTTATTATCGTTCCATTTTTCTGCTGTTGTTATCTTGACTACATTTAATATTTCATTTTTTTGGATTTGATTTAAATAGTTATCCCACCAGCCTCTTAGTTGACCTGTAAATCCTGTGATTATAAATTTAGTAGTAGTATGATCATAATTGTGATTAGCTTAACATATTGAATCATACACTAAAATTTTATGTAAGACTTGGTGAATTAAATATTCAGACATATCATCAAAATTTCATTCATAAATTGAAGAGGCATTATATCCACTTTGATCAATTAAAATTTTTTCTTCACATAAAACATCTTGAGGAGTAGATCTTTGATAATAAGCTCTTAAAGGAGGCTCCTGCTGATAATGATTAGTTTTTGGTTTAGATAGTTCAATTTTATTTATTTCTTCGGACTGTATTTAGTGTAAAGAATCTTCAAATTGTTGAATTTCAGTTTCAGATTGCTCTTCACCTTTTGAAATGACATTTAAAGACAGTCCCTTTAATTTATCTTTGAGTGCATTTCTGAACTCATCTTCCACTTTATTATGAAGATTAAAGGTGGAAGTATCAACTGGAGATTTGATATTGACTTGTTTAAATTCATTGTCCTTAAGGGATTGTGAGGATAAAGCTTGTTGTAAATTTATTAAATTCTCAATTTTAGTCAAATGTTCGCCTATAACCTAAAGACAAACATTGGTATAATTATTTTATTTTATAGAAATAGTGTTGCATGTATAACAAACATTTATAAAAATCTCTTCAGAGTTATTTAAATGTAATTTTATTGGTTCAGTTGTTGGGGGATAGAAACTATTTATAGTTTTTCCATCTAATGTTTCCCATTTATGTTGAAACATTTCTATAACATTTAAATGTTCAATAGTAGGAGAGACNAGCTCCAATATGAAAATGGATTTGTGGAAACCGGACCGGTTTTTACGGGTTCCTGAAAAGTGACCGGTTTAAGCCGGTTTGAGCAATTTTCAAGTGGGTCATTTGTTGGACCGATTTAATTAAAGATTTGGTTCGACTCAGGCATCGGTTCACCGGTTTTTCGGGTTGACCCGCTGGACCGGGCCGGGTTTTAAAACACTGATTAGGACTATAGTCTACAGCCATTGTTTATAGTTCCAATCATAATGTCAGTCATTAAGTTCTAATATAAGATGAAATTTTAAACCTGCTTTTAACGACTCCTTTTGGCATATTGCAAATTTTAACAAAGAAGATAGTTACATGATTAATTAATTGATCTTCCATAACATTGCAATAGAGACACCAAAGTGAAACCTTGCAATTATTAGTATTCCAAGTAGAGGCAAAGCTAAAAACATCTTCACCTGTATAATTACAAAACACAGTCAAGAAATTTTGGTGATTTGACAATAAGGTTCAAAGAGAATGAATCTGAGTTATGACTCATTTATGTAACTTCTTGGACTTTTCTTGTAAAATAAACATCATTTTTTAGTATGTTAGTAGTTAATGAGAAATTTAATTAGTTTTCTTTATAAACCAGATTTTCTTTTATTTGATTTACCAATTTTACTTGAAACGGAGTTATAAACTCAAAATAATATCTGTTGACCATTTATGGTAGTCAAAATTCCTTTAGAATCAATCCTTTCTATAGGTTCGATTAAAGATAAAAATGGTGTTCTCAAAATCACCAATTAATTTAAATTATCAATAAGCATAAAAGTAGTAAGAATGCAAATTCCTTAATTACATACAAAAATATTAGAGAGTTTAAAATTTATATTCAATTTTGAACCATAAACAACGCTTACTGACTGAGTAGTTTTCTCAAAATATTTAGTCAGAATTAATCCTGCTTTTATGCAGTTCATATTTGCACCACTGTCAATTAAAACAATAATTTCGACAGTAAATTCAGAATTTATAACTAAAATAATTTTAACATACAATTTCTGATAAGTTACTTTTTTCAATACATTTAAAAATTCATTATTGGAAGAGTTAGATGGTGATATTTTATTATCTATAATGTCACTTTCTTTAAGTGACATTTTTTCTAAGGCTAAAAGTCTAGCATTTATGACTTTTATGTCTTCTTTGATATTATGAACTTCTCTTTTTAAGTCTTGAACCGTATTGAACAAAATTTCCTTTATAGAATTTTCAAACATGTCACTTTCGGTTCTATTAATGACTTCTTTTAAAGAATATGATTGAGACAAATTAGGTCTCTTTTCTTCTAGATTTATTTCTAAATATTGTTCAATAGTTTTTCTTTTAGAAACTGGATCTTGAATTTTATCTATAAGATCAAGAATAAAAGTTTATGAATTAGTTAAAATACTTATATTTAATCCATTCATGGCTAAAATAACTTTATAATAATTAGTTTCTACTTTACAATGAAAAGAACAAGTTTTATCTTGTTCGACAATTTCTGTATCTGAAGATAAATTACTAATTTTATTAACGTTGTTATCTTGAGACAAGAAACTATCAACATAGTCTTCTGACTCACTTTCTAAGTTTAATATAATTTTAAAGATTTTATCTTTAAGGTCCTTATCATTAATTAATTCATTAATCTGTTATTTAATTGAACATTTAGAGGCAATGTGACCTTCTTTTCTACACTTAAAACATTTAATAAGAGACTTCTTGTCCTTTTCTTTGACCTTTTTAGTAGGTTTGTTAGCTTTCTCTTGTTCCTTAGCATAACTCTTTTTATAGAATTTTGGACTCTTTTTATAAGGGTTAGAATAAGTCTTTTATTTTTACTAAAAGCTTTATCTTTTGGGATATCTAGATTATAAGAAAACTGATTACAAAATTCTCCAAATTCTTTTCTACCAGTTAATATTTGTCTCTTAAGTTGAACTTTAAGATTTAAATCGTTACAAAGTGCTAAACCTTCCGAAATACATTCAGATATTGGTTCACCATAAGTATAATTCTCAAAAGGGATTTTAAATCTTCCATGTTTTTGCTTTAAGTGAATCCTCTTTTTTCAGCAAATAAACTAGACAAGCCTGATATAAATTTTTCTTTCCAAAATTTATTATTAGCATCTGGTCTTAATAAAACTTTAGCCAAAAAAATACCTTTATACTACCTAAAATGTGTTAAGGTGAGACGTCTTAAATTCATTTAGAATTCTTTACTTTATCAGTGTTTTGAAAACTAGATCCAACAAAATGTTTTAATATGGTTTTGTACTAAAGTGTACACAACAACATCTTCTTGAGTTATTATCGTTCCATTTTTCTGCTGTTGTTATCTTGACTACATTTAATATTTCATTTTTTTGGATTTGATTTAAATAGTTATCCCACCAGCCTCTTAGTTGACCTGTAAATCCTGTGATTATAAATTTAGTAGTAGTATGATCATAATTGTGATTAGCTTAACATATTGAATCATACACTAAAATTTTATGTAAGACTTGGTGAATTAAATATTCAGACATATCGTCAAAATTTCATTCATAAATTGAAGAGGCATTATATCCACTTTGATCAATTAAAATTTTTTCTTCATATAAAACATCTTGAGGAGTAGATCTTTGATAATAAGCTCTTAAAGGAGGCTCCTGCTGATAATGATTAGTTTTTGGTTTAGATAGTCCAATTTTATTTATTTTTTCGGACTGTATTTAGTGTAAAGAATCTTCAAATTGTTGAATTTCAGTTTCAGATTGCTCTTCACCTTTTGAAATGACATTTAAAGACAGTCCCTTTAATTTATCTTTGAGTGCATTTCTGAACTCATCTTCCACTTTATTATGAAGATTAAAGGTGGAAGTATCAACTGGAGATTTGATATTGACTTGTTTAAATTCATTGTCCTTAAGGGATTGTGAGGATAAAGCTTGTTGTAAATTTATTAAATTCTCAATTTTAGTCAAATGCTCGCCTATAACCTAAAGACAAACATTGGTATAATTATTTTATTTTATAGAAATAGTGTTGCATGTATAACAAACATTTATAAAAATCTCTTCAGAGTTATTTAAATGTAATTTTATTGGTTCAGTTGTTGGGGGATAGAAACTATTTATAGTTTTTTCATCTAATGTTTCCCATTTATGTTGAAACATTTCTATAACATTTAAATGTTCAATAGTAGGAGAGACAAAATAAGTTAAAAACCAATTAACAAAAGGAATTATCCTTCTTTCCTTTTTTATATAAAAGTAAAACATTTCTTTATAATTTTGAAGTTCTTCAGAACTCATAATTTTAAAAAATCAACTTCGAAATTCTTCATATTTAGGAAGATAAAATTATTTATTACAGGTTTCCTTTATCATCTGGAATTCTCTTGGGTGTAACTCCATAGAAACTATAGTTGGAATCTGATTTCAGATGGTGTTGGATCATAATCTTCTTCTTGAGAAGATTCATTAGATGGTTTGTATATATCATGTGGAATATTATTTTTGAAAATTTTAATTCCTTCAATTATGGGTTCTTTATCATTTCTTCAATTTTGGACTTAGGAAGTAGGTTTTCTTAAGGGTGTAAAATAACCTAATAAATTTTTTGATTTATCAGAAGATTGTAAATAATTCCTAAAATTTATTCTAGCAAATTTTATGGTAACATCACCCTAGGATGATTGGCCTATTTGAGTTATTTCTTCATTCATCTCTAATTTTTCAGGGACCACAGACTCCAATTTTCAAGTGTCTAAAAACTAAATTTCTGACCATTTAATGGTTTTAGGGACTTCAATTTTATTTTTAATTGTATTGATTTTAATTAAAGTGGTTTGACCTTTAAGGTTCAAAAGCTTAGTTTCAGAACATAAAGTATTCATGACTTTATAATATATCTTATAAGCAAACACAATTATATCTATGTCTTCTTTAAAATTATAACCATAAGTTTTAATATTGTATGTTAAAACATCCAAAATATTTTTATCTGTCAAAGATACAGAAGATTAGGAAAACAGTTAAAATAAACAGGGCCAGTACTTAAGCTGGATTGCATAACTCCCATTAAAGACCAATCAAAATTAAGACATCTAACATCTCATAATGCTAACATAAAAGAGGCATTTAATCCTTGAAGAGTTGAAAGTTTTAAAGCAACTTGTACTAATCCAATATGCAAAAATTTATAATCTTTATCTTGAACCTTTAAGACTTCTTGTTCAGTTAACAACTGTAAAATATCTCTATTCTGATCAAAAGGAACAGTCATTTCAATTATTTTTATAGTTAAACTCGATTTAAAATCAAAAGTGCCAATATTATAAATTTTCTTAGTGGGATACTGGGGTATATCACAGTTCTGCAATTTATTTTCAATATTAGAGAACTCTATTTCTTCCATATTTTTAACATAATCATTTTTATGATTAAATTTAAATTTAAATAGGTTTAAAGCAATAGTGGTATCTCAAAGGCTTCAATGATGTTTGCTCCCTATTCCCTACTGTCATCCTATCCACGGAAAAACGACCTAAACCATCCCTAATACGCGACCAAAGAAGTATCATTATATAGGATAACGTTTTAACATGGAAATAGTTAAAGTAAACAATGTGTACAAATTTATAATTAAGCTGGATTGCATGTTATAAATTAAGACTGATCAAAATTAATACATCTAGCATCTCGTAATGCTAACATAAAAGAGGCATTTAATCCTTGAAGAGTTAAAGGTTTTAAAGCAACCTGTACTAATCCAATATGCAAAAATTTACAATTATAAGCAACCTGTACTAAAAGCTTTATCTTTTGATATATCTAGATGATAAGCAAATTGATTATATATGTATAAGTATGAAGCTTCATTATATGTATTATCTATATATATATATATATATATATAGATGTATATATATAAAGAAGTATCATTATATAGTCTTTAAAGTACTATAAAGTATCCTGTATAATGATACTTCTTTATATTATATATCTATATAATAAAGTAACTTACAATTCAAATTCTAAAAGATAAATCAAATGATTTTTACTATTCGCGATTGAGATCGCTTTAAATTTTACTTTAAAGTTAATCTAACGACTAATATTAACACTTTAAATTTAATAGGAAAAATAACCTCCTAAGGGTGTGTTTGAAATAACTTTTTAAAGGTACTTTTAAAAATTATTTATCATAAATATTTAAAAAAAAAATAGTGTTTGAAACTGTCGCACCACTGCCTCTACCATCACCACCCCCACCCCCACCACCACCACCATCGCTGCCATCGCCACCACCATCACTGTCGCCGCCACTGCCACCACCATTGTCACTGCCACCGTCACCGACGCCACCACCACCATCGTCGTCGTCACCACCACCACCACCGCCACTGTCCCCGTCCCCGCCACCACCACCACTACCACTATCGCCACCACCTCCATCGTCGCCGCCTCCATCACCATCATCGCCGTTGCCGTCGCCACCACCACCCCC
>CAUOFW020006280.1:981879-1000212 GCA_963454935.2 Ilex paraguariensis | reverse complement strand
GTTATTTCTGTGTGAAACCGTAGCGCAATAAAATAGAATTTTGAGAAAAGTGATGGAATCGCGAATATTATTGTGTGGTGTGTTGTTGCCTAGGTGGCAAGATGATTATTTATGTGTGAAACCGAAGAGCAATGAAATAGAATTTTGCGAAAAGATATGGAAACACGAATATTAAAATTTGATAAATGAGTAAGGACATTACATTACGTTCTTTGCTCTATCTCTGAAATCATTAATGAGAACTCTTTGAAATTTGCTTGAAAACTTTTTAGGTAAATTGTACACAAGCTTGCAGTCCATTGCCGCAGCTAAAAGTCCAATTAGGAGTGTCGGGAAGGGCTCTTGTCAGTTTCTTATGCTTGTTTATTAATAAAAAAACAAAAATATTTTGGGTTGTATATGATGTCAATATTTTGGTTTTGTTATGTAAGCAGCACTTGTAAATGTTTTTAGGATATGTATATTCTACATGGTAGCAGGTTTGTGTGCCGCGCGCATATGATCTTCTTTTTTTTAAAAAAATGATCCTAAGATAAATATTTCTAGGATAAGTTTTCTTTATGTGTCATGTTATAATATTTTATTAATAGCGGGATTGCTTAAATTTTATTTTTATAATAATAGTGTAGTAGGATTGAGGTGTTACAATTTAACTAACACACTTCTCAAAGTCAGACAATCCTACTAATTCACACTTACTTCTCTCTTTTGTCGTACCTCTTCCTTACCTCTATCTTATTTTCTCTCTATTTACTTTAATTTTAAATTAAATAATTAAAAATAAGTATTATTTAAAATATAAAAATATTGTACAAATAATGTTTAGTTTTCATCTTACAAAGTGCTTTCAAATACGAAAACTATTACAAGTTAGTGATGCATAAAAATAGTTTTGCACACCACCTATCAAGTGTGAATAATAAATGTAAGAAATAATATCAGGAGATAGAGAGATACAGACAATTTATAGTGGTTCAGTCAGTTCGATCTACGTCCACTCTTCAATGACTCTAGTTGCCGGGCTATTTTATTAACTCAAGGGTGTGGGGAGCAGAGAGTACAAGCTTTGTGGGAGAGGAGAGAGTCGTGCTCAGGTAAAGTGTGATGCCCCCCAAGTGTTGGTGGGGCGTGCAATTTATAGTAGCCCCCTAATATGTTGGGTCTATTTTTCAGCAACTAAACAACCATTTCGGTGGAGCTCACGACTTCTTCTCAACGGGTGAGGTGGTTGAGGAGCTATCCTTGAGATGCGGTCAAAGATGAAGTGAGGGTGGACTTTTTTCTCTGCGGTAGGGCTCCGATGTTCTCTCTCTCTCTCTCTTGATGACGTAGCCGAACTGATGAGACTGGACTTGAACAATATTGGGCTTAGTGAGTCTTTATAAGACTGGGTTTTTTAATTGAGGTTTGAGTTTTCCAAATAAATTGAGTTCTTCTTGGGCTTGACCCATCATTTGCCCCCTAATGCCTCATATGTCTAAGGAAAGTTGGAGAAAAAGGCATTGACTCTTCATTTGTGTAATGTATTTTTGGCTTTGGTGCACACTTTAACTCTTTCCCACTTTTGCTAGGATTTTCAAGAGAGTTCATAATTTTCAAGAGAGCCCATAATTTTCAAGAGAGCCCATAATTTTTAATTTGGGCTTTTCCCTCTTTAAAAATCCTAGGGTATAAATATAGCATTCTTCTTCATTCTATCCCACTCCTTCAAACTTATTCATGAGTGCCCCTTTTTTTTTTTTTTTGAAATCCTTGGAGACCAAAATCTTGAGACTCTTGAGTTGGAGCATCAATGAAGAGAAAAACCAACATTGCTATTGAAGAAGAGGTAAGTAGCAGCATGGAGATGTCTCGGGCACCCATTGCCACCGTTACTCATGCACCCAATGGGTTGTTCGAGCTTGGGATGCCGAAAATAGGGGAGCCCATGGTTCCTCTTAGTGATTCAAGGCCTTAGGCAGCAGAGCTACCGCCTTGGGTGCTAATGTTGCACATGGTGCAGCTGGGCGCTCTAGTCCATCGGGCATTGTAGTGGTGTGTTCCATGGAGGTAGGGGCTGAACAAGGCGTCATTCTAAGCGCTAGTTTGGGAAGTTTAGAGGCTGGTCTGGACCATTTGGGTGCTGGAGGTGCTGTCCTGGACAGCTTTGGTACCGAAAATGCTATCCTCGACAGCTTGGGTGCCGAAAAAGGCGGGATGGATAGCTCAGGCTCGTAAACCAGTCGGCTGGACAGCATAGGTGCGCGAACAAGCAGACTGGGCAGCGCGTAGGCAGGCGTACTAAGCAGCGCAGGCCCGCAATCTGGATGACTGGGCAGTGCTCGCGTGCTGTCTGGGGAGCTGGACAGCGGTCTGCAGGCTAAAAAAGGGGTTGCCCAGGCCAGCAGGCGCGCAGCAGGGGAGCTGAGTAGCAGCCTGGGCGCAGGGACAGATCAGGGTGCCTCTTTAAGTGCTGACCCGGGTACCTTTGGAGCTGTTTTGTGCAACTTTGGAGTGCCAGGCAGCGCTGGGCTGTCCCGTTTTGGTGAGCAGAGACGGCCAGACACCTATTCAGGTTTTGGGTTGTCTCATTTGGGAGAGCATAGAGGCACCCCTCCAGGTGCTGGGCTAAGCACTGCAGGCAACGAGGAAACTTTGGGTGCCGCCTTTGGTCATCACAATCTGACTCCTTCAAATGTGACTTCTCAAAGCCAAATCCCTTAAGACGATAACTTGGGCCACTCCTTACGGCCTCGAAAGAAAAAGCGAAAAGACAAACTGGGACTTGATGACGATAGGTCGAAAATGAGTACCTTTTCCAGTTTGTTCAATTCGGATGGAGATATCTTAAGGCTTGATTCTACTTATCGTATTCCTTCAATTGTGTTGTGTCACTGGGCTGAGACGGGTGAGCTTGCTTGCGACGCCTCCTCTGATGATATTGTTGTTTACGAGGAAATGCTTGAGGCTGGGCTAAGATTCCCCATGTCCCCTCCCATTTGCCGCATTTTGTATTACTTTTCCTTGACTCTAGTGAGATTAGCGCCCAATAGTTGGAGAGTTCTGCTGGGTTTTTTTGCATTATGGAGGAAAGTGCACCATGAGGATGCTTCTTCTGTTGAGTTCCATGCAACATACAATTTGAGTGAAACTGCTGCACCAAATAGAGGGTGATACTACTTTACCACAAGAAGTGGTACGATGCTTAGGGGAATGCGCTCTAATTGTTGTGGTTGAAAATCTTACTTCTTCTTTGTTGGTAGAGAATAGGCTGCAGAAGCCGACAGAGCTTTGGTGCCAATACATTGGTGTGCTGCCAGAAAACCCGGTATGCTGCACATTTGCTTCTTCTTATTTTCTCCTTTTTTTTTTTGTGCTCACCATTCCCTTGCAGATACGCCTGTGCTTTCTCAAGACCAGGAGTGGAAGTTGGACGCCGTCAAGGCTTGCCCTTACAAAGATTTGGGAGCTCTTCTGCCCAAGGATACTAGGGCCATTGCTCCCTCTCAGAAATCTGGTGGTTCCTCTTCAAAGAAAAGGGGAGAGTTAGTTTCCTCTCTTAATGTTCCCTTCCCTTTGATATTTTTCACCTCCCTGACACTTTATTATTTTCGCAGCAAACAAAAGGGTGGTAGTGTCTCGTTATTCTAGCAGGAGCCCTTTTTCCTCCAAGGTGGCGAGGACGGGTGATGCCCTCCAAGTGACTCCTACGGTGGTACCTCCTCAGCTACCGACTTCCTCAGTTGCTACTCTAGAGTCTTCCTTGCCGGGCACACCCTCTGCTTATCCTTCGTCCCCTCCTCATGCGGGAACCTCTGCTAGAGGACCCATTTGACTCAGTCCCATGATGGTCAGACCGCCAGTCATCAGAGAAAGGCTTAGGAGGTTTGTGTTCGCACCCAAAGTTTGTTAGCTTAGTACTTTTGGTACTGAGAGGATTGTCAATACATATTTGGAAGGCCTAGCTCAGGTAAGGGTCCATTATTTCCCTTTCTCCGCTTTCTTCTTATGTCTTTTGTCACCTTTTCACTTTCTATCTTCTTCAGATTTTGACTTCATCCGTCTGCTTGATTTCAAAGGCCTATAATCACGACAAGCTGAAACACGTCGTGCAAAGGGAGCTTCTTATTTCTTAGGGGAGGATTATCGAGTTTGAGATTGCTGGTAGTACTTCTCGGGATGAGCTTGTGGCAGCTTATGAGAGGGCATCCAAACTTGAGTCTGAGCTTTTGGCGACCCGTGAGAATGATGTGCTCAAGGAAGGTAAGCTTATTGAGGCCTGTAAGTGGGCGACTAAGCTTCTGACGATCCACGAGAGGAACGCACTCAGGGAGGCTGAGCTTGCAGAGGGCCATTCTCAAAGAGGCTGTTGTTGCGGAGGCGGAGTTGAAGGCTACTCAGGAGAAAGCTTTCTGTGTTGAGGAAGACTTGGAGAAAGACCTCGCAGATGCTTTTATTGATGGTTTCGAGGAGCTCCGAGGGAGATCTCTACTATTTTTTCTTACATTGACTTCTTAGGTTTCATGCCTACTGATGATAGTGAGGAAGACTCTGATAATGCCGAGGATGACGAGGAGGAGGTGGAGGACGACCGTGAGAGCAGTTAGAGTGTTTAGGACTTTTGATTTTTTTTTTTAAAGAAAGGTAGTTTATAGCCTTATTTTTGTACTGATACTCCTTTGAAATGAAATGCAAAAGATTTTTTTGGACTAAAAACGTAGAAAATTTTATTGATCTATTGCTTATATAAAGCAACATTGGGTAATTTCCCAAAAAAGTACATTGAATATTGGGTAATAACCCCAAAAAATAAAATCAAGTCCCAACTTCGACTACTTTGATGCTCTCAAGGTGTCATTGGTAATACCTCTTCAAGTGCTCCGTATTCCATGGATGGAGTAAGACTTTTTTCTCAAAATTTTGGATCTTATAGGTGCACGGCCTCACCACTTCTGTTACGAGGTAGAGTCCTTCCCAATTTGGTCCCATCTTTCTTTCGCGTGCATCCTTTGTGGCGAGGATCACTTTCTTGAGGACCAAGTCCCCTGGTTGGAAGGAACGAGGCTTCACCCTTGAATTGTAATACCTCGCCATGCGTTGCTTGTACTCCGCATTACGGACTACAACCATCTCCCTTGCCTCCTCCACCAAGTCGAGGTTGATGCAGAGTCCTTCCTCGTTGATGATGAGGTTGTGGTGCTGGACCCTTAGAGAGTGTACCCCGATCTCCACAGGGATGACTGCCTCAATTCCAAAGGCGAGGAGAAAAAGGGTCTCCCTAGTAGGAGTTCTTGGTGTGATTTGATAGACCCACAATACACCAGGTAGCTTGTCCACCCAAAGACCCTTCGCTCTTTTAAGCCTTGTCTTTAGGTTACGTAGTACTGTTCTTACCATGACCTCTGCTTGTCCATTTGCCTGGGGGGTGTGCTGGGCTGAAGTGAGGTTGTTTTATCTGAAGGTTGGAGCAGAAAGAGTTTAGCAGCTTATTATCAAACTGCTTAGTGTTATCACTGACAATAGCGTGGGGAATCCCGAAGCGACAGACCAGATTCTTTCAGATAATCCCCTTGTGGATCTCTCTCAGGGCATAGTGAGCTTCTTTAGGTGAGAGGCATCGCAACAACGGCAAGGAATAGCCTTTCTTGTACAACGTGTCCTATAGGACAACAAACTTAGAGGCTCTCATCCTCAACTTCCTAGCCTCTAGAGGATCATCTGACAGCACACCTTCCTAGAGGTACGTCGTTATTGGGGTCATCCAGTTTGACTCAGCTGATGTACAGTTTATATTTATGGCCTCTGTATCCAACTTGCTCGGCTCGAACTGGTGACCGATGAACATTGGCTCTCTTGGGGCTTCCACGGATGAGATGAGCTTTGCGAGTGCATCAGCAGCCATGTTATCTTCTCTGGGGATGTGGCTTATCTGGAAGTAGTGGAATTTTACGATCATGCTTCTGCCCATGCCAAGGTTTTCCTGCATCCTGGTTCCTTTGGCTTCAAACTCGCCCTTTACTTGATTAACTATCAGCGGAGAATCGCTGAAGGTGGCAAGGTATTGAGCTTCCATTTTCACTGCCAATCTTAATTCAAAGAGGAGAGCTTCGTACTCCGCCTCATTGTTGGAGGCAACGAAGTGGAGCTTTACCGCATACTTGAGGGTGGTGCTATCTGGGTTGATCAAGATTAGGTCAGCTCCTCCGCCTTCACTGGTCGAGGAGCCATCTACATAGAGCTTTCAAAGTAGAAGAGATGAAGGTTTAGAATTTAAAGTGGGCAACTAGGTGCTTGGGGAGGCTGCCTGGGCGCCAGGAGGAGCAACCTGGGCGCTTGGAGGTGCAGTCTGGGCGCCTAGAGGGGCTGCCTGGGTGCCAAGAGGAGCAGCCTGGGCACTTGGAGGTGCAGTCTAGGCGCCTGTAGGGGCTGCCTGGGTGCCAGATGGGGCTTGGGTGCCTGGAGGGATTGCCTGGGCGCCTAGAGGTGTAGTCTGGGCGCCTGCAGAGGCTGCCTGGGTGTCCTACATCTGGGCATCCCTGTAGCTCCCTTCTTCAGCTTTTGTGAGCTCTGCAATAAAGTCTGCTAGGGCTTATGCTTTGATGGCTGCCCTTGGTTGGTACTGAATGTCAAACTCTTCGAGTTTCACTGCTCATTTAAGAAATCTGTTGGATACGTTTGGCTTTTCCAAGATTCTTTTAAGAGATTGGTCTGTGACGACCATTATGCTGTGACTCTGAAAGTAGTGTCGTAGTCGTCTTATCGTTGTGATCAGGGTGAGTGCCAATTTTTCTAGTCTCGAATATCTGATTTCTGCCCTTGGTATGCCATGCTTACGTAATATATTGGCTTCTGCACTCCATTATCATTTCTGATGAGTATTGAGCTTACTGCTGATAAGAAAGTAGAAAGATAAAGATTGAGAGTTTTTCCCGAAGTGGCATGTGATAGGAGGGGAGGTGTGGCTAGGTAGACCTTGAGCTTTTGGAAGGTCTTCTTCGCCTCAAGTTCCCACTCAAAAGCTTTCCGGAGAATCTTGAAGAAAGGCAGACATTTGTTTGTAAATTTGGAAACGAACTTACTGAGTGCAACGATTCTTTCATTGAGGCACTGGAGCTCCTTGGTCGAGGAAGGTGACTTCATGTCGAGGATAGCCTTGATTTTATCAGGGTTCGCCTCAATTCCCCTCTGATTGACCATAAAGCCCAAGAATTTTCCAGACCCTACGCCAAAGGCGCACTTTTTAGGATTGTGCTTCATGTGATAGGACCTTAGGACATTGAAAGTTTCTTGGAGGTGATAAATGTGATTTACTGCTGCGAGACTTTTCACCAGCATGTCATCTACGTACACCTCCATCGTTCGTCCGATCTGAGACTAGAACATCTTGTTCACCAATCGTTGGTAGGTTGCACATGCGTTCTTTGGTCCGAAAAGCATGACCCTATAACAATAAGTTCCCTTTGGAATGATAAATGATGTTTTCTCCTGGTCTGGGGGGTACATGCTAAGCTGGTTGAACCTAGAGTAAGCATCTAGGAAAGTGAGCAACTCATGTCCCGCGGTGGCGTCGATGAGGAGGTCCATCTATGGCAGCGGGTAGCTGTATTTTGGGCACACCTTGTTGAGTTCTGTGAAGTCAAAGCAGAGACGCCACTTTTCATTAGTTTTAATGACTATCACCATGTAGGAGAGCCACTCAGGACACATTACTTCCCTGACGGCCCCGTTATCTATTAACTTTCCCATCTCCTTATCCATAGCTTGGGCCCTTTTAGTGGAGGCACCCCTTAGCTTTTGACAAACAGGCTTATGGCATAGGTCTACATTGAGACAGTGTGTGGCCACTTCTGGGTCAATTCCCTCAAGGTCTACATGTGACCACGCAAAGACGTCCTTGTTACGTCTCAAAAAGTCTATTAGCGGGCCAACCAGGTCTTCAGAAAGGGAAGAGCCGATGTATACTCTTCTGTTTGGGTGCTCTTTATCTAAGGCCGTAGAGGTGAGCTCCTCGACTGGTTCTCCTCTCTCTATGGTGGTGTCATCCCTCGGATCAAGGACCTCCACTTGTAATGTTTCTTGTGGCTTCTTGGTCTTCATGGAGGAAACATAGCACTCCCTCGCTGCTATCTGGTCTCCTTTGACCTTTTCGACTCCATTTGTGGCTGGAAAGCGAAGGATAAGGTGATAGGTGGAGGGCACAACTCTTAATGTGTTAAGAGCAGGTCACCCTAATATGATATTGTAGGCTGATGGGCGGTCTATGATCAAGAAATTGACCATGTATGTGGAGCTCCAGGGCGACGCTCCAGCTGTGACAAGTAGGGTAATGGACCCTAGGGGATATACATTTTTCCCTGAGAACCCAATGAGGAGTGATCTAATAGGCTACAGTCTCTCTTTACCCAAGTTGAGCTTGTCATAAGCCTCTGCGAATAGGATATCTACAGAGCTGCCACTATCTACCAGGATCCTGCGCACCTGAAAATTGGCCACGGTCATGGTGAACACCAGGGGGTCATCATGGGGGTGCTGGATTCCCTCTAGGTCCTTATTTGAGAAAGATATGACCTTGTTGTCACCCTGTTTTGGCACTTTGGACGGACGTATCTCATCGAGGTGTCTTGCCTTTCTAGCGTAGGCCTTTATCGCAGAAAGTGATTCTCCACCTCCTGCTAGTCCTCCCAAGATGGTGTGGATCTCCCTCACGGGCTGCTGGTCTTCTTGATTGTGAGGTGGTGGTGCTCGTTCTTTGCCAGCAACATACTAGTGTAGGTGGCTACGGTGGATGAGTTCCTCAATTTGTCTTTTGAGGTCATAGATATCGTCGGTGTCATGCCCATGGTCGCGGTGGAAATGGNTGGATATGGTAGTGATCGTCATTAGTTCAACAAATGGAATGTTTAAGAGTGAGAATTTTATCTTTCCCACAGATGGTGCCAAACTGGTGATGCTCAAAAATGGTTTCGCACACCACCTGTCAAGTGTGAATAATAAATGCAAAAAATAATATCAGGAGATGGAGAGACATAGACAATTTATAGTGATTCGGTCAGCTCGACCTACGTCCACTCTTCAATAGCTTTGGTTGCCGGGCTATTTTATTAACTCAAGGGTGTGGGGAGTAGAANTCGGTCCCTCTGAGGAGCAGGACCTAGCCAATCTTTGACAGGAACTCTCTCTATTTTTTCGTGTTTGTTGGTAGTCTCCTTCTTGTCTTCTCTCTCCCTTTCGTTCCTCTTTTCCCCTGCTGCTCTAAACGACTCACCTCGTCTGGCCCTTGTGATGTCCTCAACATTCATGTATTTTTGGGCCTTTGTTAACAGTTCTGGCATGCTCTTTGGTGGGTGCTTCATCACTGGGAAAAGGAAGCTTGGCGAGCGGAGGCCTCCCAAGAAGGCGGTCATCATTACTTTGTTGTCAGGCTCATCAACTTGGAGTACTTTCTCGTTAAAACAAGTGAGGTAGTTCCTTAGACTCTCCTCCCTGTTCTTCTTTATGCTAAGCAGATGGGTGACAGACTTCCAATGGCGACACCCCCCAATGAAATATGATACGAATGACCTGCTCAGCTCAGCAAAGGAGGCGACGANGCTGAGGAGCTATCCTTGAGATGCGGTCAAAGATGAGGGGAGGGTGGACTTTTTCCTTTACGGTGCAGGTAGGGCTTTCATGCTCTCTCTCTCTCTTTTGATGACGTAGCCGAACTGATGAGACTGGACTTGGACAATATTGGGCTTAGTAAGTCTTTATAAGACTGGACTTTTTAATTAAGATTTGAGTTTTTCAAATAAATTGAGTTCTTCTTAGACTTGACCCATCACAAGTATCTCTGTATTTAGCCACTTGGTATCTATTCAAAAAAAAAAAAAACCCACTTTGTTGAACATGTCAAATCTAGTGCTTTTTTTTCTATGCAAAGACATGACTAAAGTGAAAACTCTCATTGTGAGTGTTCCTTTTCTTTCCATTTACATTTAATTGGTTACATACATTAGTGGCCCCATAAAATCAGTATTGTGTTTCCTTTGCAGCAAACCAAAAGTTGAATCTTTTGTCAAAAAACAGTCTACACTTTGAACAAAAATACTATTTGAACCATATTCTACACATAAGATAAGATGCTCTCATTTCTTATTTCCGTTTGAGGTACCTTATGTCATACACATGAGAGGACATAAACAAGCCCCGTATATTTTAAAACATAGTAATAATCTCGTGTCTAAATATATTTTACGATACTAAAAATTGAATATTGATCGTACAATTTTTATATTTTAAATATTAATTTATTTTTTTTCTTTTTCTTATCTTTAATTACACAATTTAAAATGAAAGAGAACAAAGAGAAAATAAGAGGGCGCTAGGAGAGCGAAAAAAGAAAGGTATGTTTGGATTAATGGGGTTATTTGACATTAGAGAGTATATAGGTTGAATTGTCAGAAATTTAGAGGCCGTACTGAGAAAAAAAAAATNTATTAATTTATTTTTTTTCTTTTTCTTATCTTTAATTACACAATTTAAAATGAAAGAAAACAAAGAGAAAATAAGAGGGCGCTAGGAGAGCGAAAAAAGAAAGGTATGTATGGATTAATGGGGTTATTTGACATTAGAGAGTATATAGGTTGAATTGTCAGAAATTTAGAGGCCGTACTGAAAAAAAAAAAATTTGAGCTAGAAAAAGAAATTTGGATAAATTTTATATTACTGGATCAATTTTAACCATGGTTATACTTTTATAAATTGAAAATTCAATGTTTTAACTGTAATATGAGATAAACTAGGGTAGGGTTAATGTAATACATAGATATTCTGTTTAAATTTAGTTTGGACCGTCGACTTGTATTTCGGTACCGTAATCGGACCATTTAAACTATCATATTAGTGACAAAAAGGAGAATATTCATGAAAAAAAAAAAAAGACTCAAAGTGGTTTGAATATATATTCATAGAAAGTCCACTATTGTACTCGGTAAGAAAGAGTAATGTGGTAAATCGGTATTTGTGAAGTATGCTCATTGCAATGTGGCAACTCTCTCTCACCTTTCATCTTTTTCTTCCCTGTTCGATATGGTTTCTGTCCACGGGCTGGCCCACCATTTGGCAGCCGTGGTGGTCCGCTATGCATAACATTTTGGATTGATTTTGCCCCGAGAAGGCAGCACATCGNTTTGAATATATATTCATAGAAAGTCCACTATTGTACTCGGTAAGAAAGAGTAATGTGATAAATCGGTATTTGTGAAGTATGCTCATTGCAATGTGGCAACTCTCTCTCACCTTTCATCTTTTTCTTGCCTGTTCGATATGTTTTCTGTCCACGGGCTGGCCCACCATTTGGCAGCCGTGGTGGTCCAATAGTCAGTGGGTAGGATAATGGGCCACAATTATTTGTCCGCTATGCATAACATTTTGGTTTGATTTTGCCCTGAGAAGGCAGCACATCAGGTATACCCTCGGTATGGCCCATTAGCCCGATGAAGTTCGAGAACAAATCCCATTTGGTAAAATAGGCCCATTAGGACCGACACGTAGCTCTGGCTATAAAATTGGATTTTTTTTTTTGACTGTAAGTACAATTTTTTAAATTTATTTAAAGAAAAGTATATGAATAAGTTATTTATTCTATTAAGTTCAATTTTAATAAAATATATTGTGTCTAGGTACAAAATTCAAATAAAATCAAAACTATTTTAGCTAAGTATCATATCTTAAACTATGTATTTTTGATTGACAGTTATATATCTACTCAAATATGTAAATATTTCATTAGATTCTCTCACTATCTCTCCTCTATTTTCTCTCTATATCTATCATTGATAATTTATTTTCTTTTCAAATATTTAAAGATTTGATTTATTTTTTCATCTCTCTCCTATTTTCTGTAACCATTTCTCTCTCTCTCTCTCTCTCCCTATTTTGTCTATTTCTTTCTCTCTCTATTTATATCAATATTACAACNTATCTACTCAAATATGTAAATATTTCATTAGATTCTCTCACTATCTCTCCTCTATTTTCTCTCTATATCTATCATTGATAATTTATTTTCTTTTCAAATATTTAAAGATTTGATTTATTTTTCCATCTCTCTCCTATTTTCTGTAACCATTTCTCTCTCTCTCTCTACCTATTTTGTCTATTTCTTTCTCTCTCTATTTATATCAATATTACAATAACATAATTACACTAATCAGTTACAATTGTCTTATAATACACTAAATAGTTACTCATGCATTCTAATAAATCAAACAGTTACACCAAACAATTACACAAATTTATAACACCAACTCAGTTTGTCATTCAATTGTTTACATAAACTAAATAGTTGTACTTTTTAGTATCATGACATCATTACACTAATCATATATATCAAATTTAGTATAATGATAAAATTTTTTGTATAATGATAAATTCAATTTGGTGTATATATTTGGTGTAACCATATTGTAATATTAAATGGTGTAACTCTTTGATTTATGTAAATAACAAAATGATAAATTNACACAAATTTATAACACCAACTCAGTTTGTCATTCAATTGTTTACATAAACTAAATAATTGTACTTTTTAGTATCATGACATCATTACACTAATCATATATATCAAATTTAGTATAATGATAAATTTTTTTGTATAATGATAAATTCAATTTGGTGTATATATTTGGTGTAACCATGTTGTAATATTAAATGGTGTAACTCTTTGATTTATGTAAATAACAAAATGATAAATTTGATTGATGTTGTAATTTCATATAATTGTTTAGTGTAATTGTTTGGTTTTATTAGAATACATGAGTAACTATTTAGTGTATTATAGGATAATTGTAACTAATTTGTGTAACTTATTAGTGTAATTGTGTTGTGTAACATTAATATAAGGAGAGAGAAAAAGGGAGAGAATAAGCAAATAAGGGGAGATAGAAAAAAATAGGGGAAGAGAGAGATGAAAAAATTAAATCAAATTTTTACATATTTAAAAAAAATTATCAATATGAGAGAAAGAGAAAAAGAAATAGATAGAGAGAAATCAAGGAAGAAAGAGTGAAAGAGTAGTGGAGAGAGAGAGAAGGAGAGAGAGGAATGAAGTAGTAAATACCCCTTTTAGCCTTTTTTTTTTCAAAAAAATACACTTATGGCCAAATAAATTTTCTTAATGTAATTTAATTTAAATAAGTCTAAATTTTTGTACTGACTTCTAAATTACTCTATAAATTATGAGATACACTAGCTTGACCAAACCGGNGAGAAGGAGAGAGAGGAATGAAGTAGTAAATACCCCTTTTAGCCTTTTTTTTTCAAAAAAATACACTTATGGCCAAATAAATTTTCTTAATGTAATTTAATTTAAATAAGTCTAAATTTTTGTACTGGCTTCTAAATTACTCTATAAATTATGAGATACACTAGCTTGACCAAACCGATTGGTATCATTTTTAGAATTTATTTGGCTTTAAGTACCACATTCATACTTATATTCCATTAAGTCTTTTTTTTTTTAAATTATTGTAATAAGTACACATTTCAAATTTTTTTTTTTTTTTTGTATTATCTAATTACCTCTAACATAAATATTGTTTATCATTGTTAGTTTCAATGTTTTCAAATGTAACAACTCTTAACTTGAAAANAAGTACCACATTCATACTTATATTCCATTAAGTCTTTTTTTTTTTAAATTATTGTAATAAGTACACATTTCAAATTTTTTTTTTTTTGTATTATCTCATTACCGCTAACATAAATATTGTTTATCATTGTTAGTTTCAATGTTTTCAAATATAACAACTCTTAACTTGAAATTTGTGTTAGCATTAAAATTATTTTCCTATCATATCTATCTATACGTAAGTCCTTANTGTTAGTTTCAATGTTTTCAAATGTAACAACTCTTAACTTGAAAATTGTGTTAGCATTAAAATTATTTTCCTATCATATCTATCTATACGTAAGTCCTTAAAACTATTGTCTTGCCCAGAATAAAATAAGTACTCATTTATGGTGTCACTCTATTGTAATAATTATATTTTTAATTAAATTTTTTATTGAACATGTTACTGTTTGGTATTACTATTATTTTGTTGAGCATGTTATTATTTTTTTTAACATGTTACTGTTTGATGTTACTAGTTTTTTTGTTGAGAATAATACCATTTAATGTTACTATATATATGATAGAAAAATAATTTTAATGTTAGTACAATTCCGTATTTAAGAGTTGTTAATATTAATACAATTCTCAATTTAAGAGTTATTAGTTTTTTCAAATAAGATTTCATTAAATATAATTATTGAGGGTGTTTTGAATAATAGATATTAAAATGAAGTTATTTTGAAATAAGTTTTTTAATTGAACTTAAGTTCAAATCTATATAATAAAATACAATACAATTCAAATCCCAAAATATAAACAAAATGACTTTTGTTATTCGCGATTGAAATCTCTTTCAATTTTACTTTAAAGTTAATTCGACGGCTAATATTAACACTCTAAATTTAATTGGTAAAATATGCCTCTAAGAATGTGTTTGAGGTGACTTTTTAAATTTCTCATAAATACTAAAAAAAAAAAAAAGTAGTGTTTAAAACCATTCCACCATCACCATTACCACTATCACCTCATCGCTGCACCACCATCACTACTACCACCACCATTACCATTACCACCACCACCACGTCACCCCACCCCACCCAACCCCATACCACCACTAATATCACCACCCCTGCCACCACCACCACCACTATCACCATTACTACCACCCTCCGCCTTTTAATACCACTATTGATATCATCATCATATCACCTCTTACGATCACCACTGTTGCCATCCCACCACCACCACCACCATCATTGCCACCCGCCCGACCACAACTGCCCAAACACCACCATCTCCACACCCACCACCTTACCACCCCTGTCACTTTCCTACCACCGTCACCTCACCACCGCTTCTGTCAAAATAATCACCATTGTCGTCATTACTATTGCCACCACACCTACCGTCCGACCACCACCATTACCACCACAATCGTCAACTCCACCCTACCACCACTGCCATTATCCAACCATCACCCATATCACCATTACCCCCGATATCGCCTCACCACCACCCCTCACAACCATCACAACTGCCACCACCATCGATATTGCCACTGTTGCTACCCAACCATTGCCACTATCACCTACCACCACTATTATCGCTCACTCTCATTATAATTGATGCTTAAATTCTTTTTTTTTTCTATATTTATGATTTAATTTTATATATAAATATAAATATATTTATTATTGATCATTTTTTTTTACTATATGTCTTCATGCACACAGATAGTAGCTAATAAATTTATTAAAAAGGATTAACTTCCAAAAGACTCTTGTTCAATCAAGAATTTGACTACTCCGGATCACTGTCCTTAATGGGCCATTGACTATCAATTGAGTAGGCCCGGCTTGTCCTGTTGTGACAATTACTTATGAAATTGAATGAGTATGACTGTGTCAACAACAAACTTGCAATATGAAATAGTAGATCAAGTGTTGTCATAAATGAGTTATAAATTAATATATTTTGAATTTAAATTTGGACAATTTTTGAGGCCAGGTCATGAGAGTTTTATCCTTCATGAATACCTTAATCCTGAAATAGATAACCTACTTTTGACCGAATTAAAAAAAAGAATTTGTACTTCACTAGGTAAATTTCAACGCTCATATATTTTTTCACCCAAAAACCAAACAGACTTGAATATTGATAATAATTACAAAGACATCACTCACAAAGCACAAAAAAAAGATGGGGACAGCCAGAAGCTATTTGTTCAAGTAATTGCTATAAATGAAAAACAAAAGCCCCCCAAATACTCTAAAATCACCAAAATAATAATAATAATAATAAATTTGGAGACTTGAAATGTAAATGCAACCTTTTCCTGTTTGTTTGTCAATCTCTCTCCTCCACCTTCATATTTCTCAAGAAATGGAGTTCCTCCACCTTCTAGGTGTCTTCCTAGTCTGTTCTGTATTTGGGATCTGAGACCCATTTTCATGGGCATCCAAAGCTGTCATTTTTGTGAGTTTGCTCAGTTTTTTCCACCCAGAGGTCCAAGCTGATCCTTGTTTAGGTTTTGTCACCTTTTCAAACTGTCTCTGTAAGGTCTCCATATCATTTTGGAGCTCTAAGTACTTGGCCTTAACAGTTTCAAGTTCAAATTTCAAAGTGTTGATGTCCTTCTTAGCTGCTGCCCATCCCTCTTGGAAAGACTGTGGTGTGCCTTCGAGTAGCGATTTGCGATTAGACACCATAGGAGTGTACTGGGACTCACCAGCTTCTTTCAGGGAGTTGTTGGCAATGGCATTGCTGATTTTCACCTGTTCAGAGAAGAGAACTTGTACTACAACTCTTAATGGAAGTCGTTCGTTTTGTGCAGCATGCATGCAGGCATCAATTGAGAGCTTCTGGCAATCCATCACCCGGCAGAGTCTCTTCCTTTCGTGCTCCGAGAGTGTTGGATGAGCCTGTCAATTTATACAATAGATCCATGATTTAGTTGCATATAACCTTATCAATGGGTCTTAGGTTTAATGATACTTTTTGTCTCATAAAGACTTTGTCTTCTTAAGGTTAAGGGTTCAAGTTCTCCTCCCCTAAAAAAAAAAAAAGAAAAAAAAAGTTGCATATAACCCGAGTTTAATTGCTCACGTTGTTAGCAAGTTAGAGGGAAAACGGTTTAGTCAAACATAGGCATTGTGCTTGGCAGATAGTTTCTATAATGTTGTAACCTGCATTAATCTGGTGACGCCATTATCTTCATCTTTCAACATATAACAAGAGAATCAATACAGCTAGGGTTTAATTACTCTGTTTTAAGCACTTCAGGGGAAAAAAAGTGCAGTTCAGTAGAACCCAGGACAGATGGTCATTGGATTTTTTTCAAAATTGGGACTTGTTCAGTTATGCTGTAACCTGCAACAAGAAGAATCGATAGGGCTAAATCGATTTAGAAAATGAGATATGAATTACCTTAAGATAGGAATCAACTGCTCGATACAATCCATCATCGCACGTTCTAGCAGACTCGGGCAAAGCCTCAGCCAGGACCTGAAATTTGGTCAGGGAGAGGTTTCTATCTCTGGATACCTCTGTAAGATAACTATCAACCAGCCTTGCCACTCTCATCTTAGCATTCGGATTAGTACCCCTTTGGACTCCATCATACATGTGTTTATCAGAGAATGATTGTCTGCTAGGACTAGAACACTCCATCTGTTCTTGAACTAGAAAATGTTCCAAAAGCCTCTGAACAAGATCAACATCATATAAAGTCTCAGATTTGCTGTAAGAAGGAATGAGAAGATCAGCCAATGTGGCCTGTTCAAACTGCATTCCGACTCGTTTCTCCAATTCAGTAACCAAGGCTGGAGCTACTTTCAACATGTTTGCCATTCTCAATAGCCTCAAAAGGAAGCTGCAAGAGACACTGTCCTTCTGGGGAGGAATTATACTTATCAGGCTTTCAATAATCATCCTCTGATCCTTCGCCTGAACGGTTGGTGGATCATCTTTAGTCCCCGCCACGATCATATGCAGCCCCCCTTTCCAGCTACTGCTACTGCCATTACTATTGCTGCTGTTACTGCCATCGTCTCCTGTCCCCGAGCCCTCTTTGATCAAACCCGGGAGCCATTTTGCTGCATAATGCATTATTGCAGCCCCAATCAATTCGAACCTCATCCCCTTCACCTTTATTGCAGTGATCACCCTGACAAAGTGATCAATCCTAAGAATTGAAACATCTTCAAACCACCAATCAGGAGGGACTTGCTGGTTCCTACTTGGACTTGAGTTTTCATTCCAATTTGGGCTCGAAACTTTCGGCGGTTTTCCTGTATATTGCCATCTTATCCCTTTTGGATTGGCACAAGCTTTCCATGCAATAGACTCACTACATCTTCTAACAATTTGGAGATTTTCTGCCCATGGTGAAAGCTTCTCACAGCTTTTCAACACCAGAATTGAGTCTCTCCATGAAGATAAAACTACATAACTGAGAAAGGCTTCAGTTTTGAATATGAGATTGCCTTCTTCTAAGTCCTCTGTCATTTCAAGATACTCAGCTGCACATCTTAGGCCAGAAATGTTAGTTGCTGTTAGATCAACCGCGATTCCATAGCAGAACTTTGCGGCTAGCTCAAATGCCTCTGACCCTCCTGGAAGGTCATCCAAAACTATCTTGCTCATGTCTGGATCGCGTGATTCATATATGATCCGGTTCATCTTTCCACTCCGAGACAGCAAAGGGTACTTTCATAATTGATCACATAGAACCCGGGGGGTGGGATTGGGAGGGGGGGGGG
>CAUOFW020006280.1:923349-981567 GCA_963454935.2 Ilex paraguariensis | reverse complement strand
GGGGGGGGGGGGGGTGAGGGAGGGAAGAGGCAATTAGTCATATGTTTAAGACTCAAGTTATAGTTAACAAAAGCTATGGTTTTATGAGCATGGAAATTGGAAACTACAAACTTCTGAGCAAAACAAAAAAATAGATACCTTGTGTAAATGGAAACTAACATCTCCAATTTGGACTAAAAGGTCACTAGGAATATCAGCTGCAACATACCTATTTACAGGACAAAGACATCAAACATTTCACAAAGCTTATACCCTTTTGAGATTTAGTCATTCTAACTACTAGGAGAGGGAGAGGGAGAGAGAGAGAGTTTTTCAAAACATGAGCAAGAAGTTAAGTTCAGCAACCAAGCTCGAGGTTTTTTGCTAGTTCAATTGGAATCGATTTTGAGTATGCTGAAATTAAAACTCGATTTTGAGTATGCTGAAATTTAAACTCGACTCGATTAACACCCTTAATTCTTAATTTCACAAGTCTACAATTTTTCAGGCAAAAATTAAATATCTTTTTTTTTTTTTTGGTGCAATTCAATCTGTATCAAGGTACTAAAATAATGAGACAGACTTTCTTGAAGAGTACATGAAAATTCATATTTTGCACATTCTCTCTCCCTCACACACACACACATACCAGGACTGGCCTCTTTGCTCAAACCCATCAGTCTCGACCCCATGCTTGGTGGTAGTAAGGACTCCATTGCCGTAATCTCTCCCTCCAACTGACTCGTTCTCAGATTCCCACATGATGATAATCAAAAACTCTGAAAACTCAGAGCAAGGTTTCTCAGGGCAGTGACTCTAGTTCAAAGAAAGAGCAGAAGGGAATGAACAGAGAGAATAAAGCGGAACAAGCAGAACAGAGAGAAACCCACATGCTGATGCTTGGAATTATCCCTAATTGTCGGCTTCTCACGAGTTTTCAAGACCGCTTACAGGCTGTGAAGTCATGGGCATACAAGTACTGTTCTTGGATCACTTCACTTGTATTTCTTTTCTTTTAACTCTTTGTCAAAACACCGTCTTTTTCATTTACTTACCCAAACAAACTCTGAAATTCAGATACTTTATCTGTGTGTGAATGAGAGATTCAGTTCCTTCTCTTTTAGCTTCCTTTTTTACCTTCCCTTTTCTGTATTTGTTACTGTAGAGCGAGTGGGAGTGCAAAGGTTGTTTTCCATTCGGATTTGGGCATCAAGGGTTTGAGTCGTAATTCAAGTGCAAGGTTAGGTTACATATAGTCCACCCTTCTCAAATCCTGCAAAATATCGTATACTAGACTTTCTTTTACATTTTAATTACCGTGAATAGAATTGTTGTAATAGTAGTGTGATATCTACGATTGATTTTTTTGTATCTCTCTACAGACGGGGCTTTGTATACATATACCACTTTTAATCTTATCGTAATTCCAAAATATTTCCCGGAAAAGTGCATATTATTTTCACTCTTGGAGGTGAAGGAGGTTTTCAAGTTTAAGTCAACATTAATTAAAGTGGTACAGCTAAGTATGGAGCATGGAAAATATTTGGTATATTTAGATTGTATTTCAAAAAATAATATTCGAAAATAATATTTAGGCAGAGTTTTACAGAAGTGATGTTTCTGATGAATTTGGTTTCTTTTCTATGACAATATCTCCAGTCAGTTGAAGTGTTTCTTTTAATGTGGAAGGCAGAAAATAAAAGGGCACTCCATAGAAGGAGGATCCACCATGATGTGGGATCTGTATGATCAGTTAAATGTCTCAAACTTCTTGTCAATCTGATGTTTTCAAACCATTGGATAAGGTGCAAAGTTTGGTGTGTATCTGTCTTCTGTTTCACTAACCCAATAATTGACAAAAATAAATTTAGGAATTAATACGGAAATAAAAATATAGGCCTTGAAGTAACGGTAAAATTATTTTATTATGACTTAAGTATCAAGAATTTGAGTTTCAGAAAAATTCTCTTAAGATTATGTACATCAGACTCTCTCCAAACCTTACCGCCCTAGAAGTCTCGTGCATTGGACCACCCAAAAATGTTAAGCAAGGATTAAAATTCACTCCGGTAGTAAATTCTCTCGATGCTAGATCATCCTTTTTGTATCGGTGAGAGGTCCACTTAAGTATTGTGAATTCTACTTAGATTCAGGATAGGTAATACCGATTAAATTGAGGAAATCTAACACTGAGTTTGAGAAATTGGTTTTCTTTGATTTGCATCTCAAAAAATAGTAATCAAAAATAATTTTTGGTAAGAGTTTTAAAAAAGTGTGTTTTGGCGTTCTTTTTATCGCAGAAATTGTTTGATTATATGATTTCAAAACCAGTTTTACGAAATAAAAAATAATAAAATTTGTTTGAACAGTTGTAACTTAGAAAATAATTAAAACAAAAAAGTTGTAGCGGTATTTTCTAAATTCTAGAAAAATTGTTTCAAAAAATACATAAACCAGCACGTTCTGTCCAATTTTTGTTCTCAATTTTTTTTAAAAAAAACAAAAATAAAAAACTGCTAGTTACCCAATTTTTCTCCCAAAAAACTATTTTCAAAAAACTGACAAACAGAAAAACAGTTTACAAATTAAACACGGCCTAGTTTAAAAGCCTTTACTGCAGATGGAGTACAAAATTGTACAAAGGCATATGCTGCTCAATAATGCTAGAATTTGGCATATGGTCCCATGCTTTTTCTGAAATGTCAGTGTAATAAGTAGTGACATTAGGAGTTCATGAACACTTTACCTTCAATGGAGTTTGCCATAAGCACAGTGAGAATTGATGAGGCTTGTCCACCACCATGTCATGGCACTAGCTGTGTATTAATGCCAATTTGCCCTTTCTTTAAAGGCTGTTCATATCTTTGTCCAATCAGCTACATTCCTCTGGTGCAAGACTTTTCCCTGTCAAAAGATACTACATATGATTGTCTGGCTTGATTTGATCATCCACAGGCTATACTACTGGTAAAAATCAAACAACAATGTGACACACCCCATTTTTCTCTTTTTTGTATAATACGTCACTTTAACATAAACCATTAGATTAATGAATTCCGTTGAATATTTAAAAGTTAAGATCATGCTACCTTAGGTGGTGTAAACAAGACAATTCACAAAAGTGATGNTCACTATTGTACGTCACTTTAACATAAACCATTAGATTAATGAATTCCGTTGAATATTTAAAAGTNTAATACGTCACTTTAACATAAACCATTAGATTAATGAATTCCGTTGAATATTTAAAAGTTAAGATCATGCTACCTTAGGTGGTGTAAACAAGACAATTCACAAAAGTGATGCACATATCGTTGTTGAAAACGAAATATGCTTTTTAATCGAGTGGCAATAAGTTAGGTTAAACACAATTTATACAAAATACCTAATAAGAAGCCGACTATATACAACCTGTCTTAAAGGTTGTTGATAGCTTTGTCCACTAAGCTACATTCCTATAGAGCAGGGCTTTACTCTGTCTAAAGATACTTTGAACAATTGTCTGGCTTGATTTGATGAATGAGAAGTCATATAATTGGCAAGAAATCAGAACCCACCTAATCTATTATTAGAGAGACCCTTTTTGGGGACTAATGAATGAAGTTGGGATTGGGCAAAGAGCAAAATTTGCAATAACACATCTCTTCTACCAGACAATGATAGAGATAAGGAAGGTGGGGCCCAATTTGATGGCTCTAGAGGATGAGAGAAGATGGTTGGTTCCCATCCTCAATCAAGCTCATATGATAGATTTTGTTTTCGACCTTATTTAAAGGAGTCGTCGAAAATGGAGAGAGAAGACTGTATTTTGTCAAAGAATTATTTTTGGTTAATTTTAAGGATAACTCAAATGAAGATAGATGTGAGTTGTAAATTTAAACGTTTTAAATTAGAATTTTGTTAATGAAGGAATACTGTATTTCGACATAAATGATCTGTCTTTAATAAAATTGAAGAAGAAATTAATCAAGACGTACGTGAGCCGGTCCAGTCCGAACATATTGAAAAAAGGGGGTTATTTGTTTGTCAAATAACAAAAAAGGAGACAAATAATGAATGGAAAGCTCATCTATCAAACTAAGGATCAATACTGGGTCGGGCCTACCCGACCTATCAGCCAATGACCCGTGGTGGTTTGTGGGTCGAATTATCAAATCATTGAGTAGTCAATGGATCTAACTGTGTCCATTTGCTTAGAAAAATGTGGCCAACAATTATATATTAGACCAACCCTAACTATAGAATCTGAAAAAAGCATTTGCCTTAGAGTTATGCTATACTTACCAAAATTTTTACCAAAAAGTGATTTTACCAAATGAATTGACAACTTTATATCTAATCGAAAACATTTTGATCAGCATTTGGTGGATCCAAGAGTGATATGAAACTATCAACTCATTTGATAAAAATACTTTTTAGTAAAAATTTTGGATTGCATAGTATTTCCCTTTCGCCTTATATTTAAGCTGCTTTATGTATTGCTTATAGAATCTTAATAATTAATGGAATTAAAAAAACAGAATTTGCATAAAAAACTTTATTTTTCTAATGGATAATGCGTCATTGCAGGGGTTAGTCGATCATAATTAAATTTATCGAGTCATAATTGCTTACATAGTAAAACTAAGGGAGGATAATTAAATTTGACACAAAATTGATATATATTTGAAATTACGAGGATCCAAAAACTTCAAATAGAATTCTGATTCAGAATGCACAACCTGGTGAAAAATGAGTCGAAATACAATGTATGAGGATGAATAAGTCCGATATAAATTTGAAATAACTAATCCGGCAAGATGCTTTGGGTGGTACAAAGGACCACAGACAAGAAGTGGTGATGACACCCAAAAGAAAGCCAAGTACTAAATAGGGCATGGCAGAACTTGCAAGATTGCGACGATTCATGGGAGGATTGTTGTAAAAGCTGGGAAGTTCAAGCTATCATCAAATGATTTTTGAGGACCAGAATTCCTTTAGGTACTAGATCATCTCAATTAGTTCTCTAGTACTGACTGTACATTATTTGGGGATCTATATATTTTAATATCATAATTCGAGATTCTAAGATTTATGGTGATATAAAATTGAGGAAATCAAGAAAATTCAAACCTACTGTTTGGAGTTGCTTAAATAATTTCCTTGTGTGGTTTTTGCTAACATTGGCGTGAGTCATGTTAATAGTGTTCGTGTCGTCACAATAGTTGCTCAGCCCATATTAAATTTTAGTGTATAGTTAGGTTTGTGTCTCATTGAATTCATATCGTATACAACTCATATATACTCGTATATAGTTCCCATTGTGTTTATTTATAATGATAAGAGATTTAAGTCCGGTCCTCTCCAAATCCAAAAACCTCTTTGGGTTCATGTAAGACGATCCAAGTGTCTCATCCAGAAAGCATTTATTGGGTATGAATTGGACCACAATCCATTTCCATAAAAACCCATAATAATCCAGCTCGAAATAAATNGTTAAGATCATGCTACCTTAGGTGGTGTAAACAAGACAATTCACAAAAGTGATGCACATATCGTTGTTGAAAACGAAATATGCTTTTTAATCGAGTGGCAATAAGTTAGGTTAAACACAATTTATACAAAATACCTAATAAGAAGCCGACTATATACAACCTGTCTTAAAGGTTGTTGATAGCTTTGTCCACTAAGCTACATTCCTATAGAGCAGGGCTTTTCTCTGTCTAAAGATACTTTGAACAATTGTCTGGCTTGATTTGATGAATGAGAAGTCATATAATTGGCAAGAAATCAGAACCCACCTAATCTATTATTAGAGAGACCCTTTTTGGGGACTAATGAATGAAGTTGGGATTGGGCAAAGAGCAAAATTTGCAATAACACATCTCTTCTACCAGACAATGATAGAGATAAGGAAGGTGGGGCCCAATTTGATGGCTCTAGAGGATGAGAGAAGATGGTTGGTTCCCATCCTCAATCAAGCTCATATGATAGATTTTGTTTTCGACCTTATTTAAAGGAGTCGTCGAAAATGGAGAGAGAAGACTGTATTTTGTCAAAGAATTATTTTTGGTTAATTTTAAGGATAACTCAAATGAAGATAGATGTGAGTTGTAAATTTAAACGTTTTAAATTAGAATTTTGTTAATGAAGGAATACTGTATTTCGACATAAATGATCTGTCTTTAATAAAATTGAAGAAGAAATTAATCAAGACGTACGTGAGCCGGTCCAGTCCGAACATATTGAAAAAAGGGGGTTATTTGTTTGTCAAATAACAAAAAAGGAGACAAATAATGAATGGAAAGCTCATCTATCAAACTAAGGATCAATACTGGGTCGGGCCTACCCGACCTATCAGCCAATGACCCGTGGTGGTTTGTGGGTCGAATTATCAAATCATTGAGTAGTCAATGGATCTAACTGTGTCCATTTGCTTAGAAAAATGTGGCCAACAATTATATATTAGACCAACCCTAACTATAGAATCTGAAAAAAGCATTTGCCTTAGAGTTATGCTATACTTACCAAAATTTTTACCAAAAAGTGATTTTACCAAATGAATTGACAACTTTATATCTAATCGAAAACATTTTGATCAGCATTTGGTGGATCCAAGAGTGATATGAAACTATCAACTCATTTGATAAAAATACTTTTTAGTAAAAATTTTGGATTGCATAGTATTTCCCTTTCGCCTTATATTTAAGCTGCTTTATGTATTGCTTATAGAATCTTAATAATTAATGGAATTAAAAAAACAGAATTTGCATAAAAAACTTTATTTTTCTAATGGATAATGCGTCATTGCAGGGGTTAGTCGATCATAATTAAATTTATCGAGTCATAATTGCTTACATAGTAAAACTAAGGGAGGATAATTAAATTTGACACAAAATTGATATATATTTGAAATTACGAGGATCCAAAAACTTCAAATAGAATTCTGATTCAGAATGCACAACCTGGTGAAAAATGAGTCGAAATACAATGTATGAGGATGAATAAGTCCGATATAAATTTGAAATAACTAATCCGGCAAGATGCTTTGGGTGGTACAAAGGACCACAGACAAGAAGTGGTGATGACACCCAAAAGAAAGCCAAGTACTAAATAGGGCATGGCAGAACTTGCAAGATTGCGACGATTCATGGGAGGATTGTTGTAAAAGCTGGGAAGTTCAAGCTATCATCAAATGATTTTTGAGGACCAGAATTCCTTTAGGTACTAGATCATCTCAATTAGTTCTCTAGTACTGACTGTACATTATTTGGGGATCTATATATTTTAATATCATAATTCGAGATTCTAAGATTTATGGTGATATAAAATTGAGGAAATCAAGAAAATTCAAACCTACTGTTTGGAGTTGCTTAAATAATTTCCTTGTGTGGTTTTTGCTAACATTGGCGTGAGTCATGTTAATAGTGTTCGTGTCGTCACAATAGTTGCTCAGCCCATATTAAATTTTAGTGTATAGTTAGGTTTGTGTCTCATTGAATTCATATCGTATACAACTCATATATACTCGTATATAGTTCCCATTGTGTTTATTTATAATGATAAGAGATTGAAGTCCGGTCCTCTCCAAATCCAAAAACCTCTTTGGGTTTATGTGAGACGATCCAAGCGTCTCATCCAGAAAGCATTTATTGGGTATGAATTGGACCACAATCCATTTCCATAAAAACCCATAATAATCCAGCTCGAAATAAATGGCAGCTCGGCATTAACAAACTTGGTATAGATACTCACTCGGGAGTTGGGAGCTCAACACCAAGTAATTCATCAATGGTCATACCGTGGCACGTGGACAGGAAAGGGGACAATACCTGATAATCCTAATGAATGAATATCCACCGATAGTGGAGATGACTTATATATTCCATTCAAGGCTTAGTGGGTATAGGAAAGCGTCAGAGATGGTAGACCCAAAACAGGATAAACAAGGAGAGAACCACAGAATCAGCAAGGAAAGGAATTACCATGAAACCCTAACAATGAGATGTATAAATTGAAAACGATGCTACTATGTAGAGATATATGAAAAAGAGATTAGCCAGCAGTAACTTATGAACTATTCTATATAAGATTTTCAGTCAAATACCTTGTAACAACAACCATCTCCCTCAGACAATACAAGTCCCAAGGAGCAAGAGCCTCCCTTACAGTGAATGTACCCTTAGTTGTTCGACTGAGGTGAACTACTCANTGTTTAGATTTTGTTTTCGACCTTATTTAAAGGAGTCGTCGAAAATGGAGAGAGAAGACTGTATTTTGTCAAAGAATTATTTTTGGTTAATTTTAAGGATAACTCAAATGAAGATAGATGTGAGTTGTAAATTTAAACGTTTTAAATTAGAATTTTGTTAATGAAGGAATACTGTATTTCGACATAAATGATCTGTCTTTAATAAAATTGAAGAAGAAATTAATCAAGACGTACGTGAGCCGGTCCAGTCCGAACATATTGAAAAAAGGGGGTTATTTGTTTGTCAAATAACAAAAAAGGAGACAAATAATGAATGGAAAGCTCATCTATCAAACTAAGGATCAATACTGGGTCGGGCCTACCCGACCTATCAGCCAATGACCCGTGGTGGTTTGTGGGTCGAATTATCAAATCATTGAGTAGTCAATGGATCTAACTGTGTCCATTTGCTTAGAAAAATGTGGCCAACAATTATATATTAGACCAACCCTAACTATAGAATCTGAAAAAAGCATTTGCCTTAGAGTTATGCTATACTTACCAAAATTTTTACCAAAAAGTGATTTTACCAAATGAATTGACAACTTTATATCTAATCGAAAACATTTTGATCAGCATTTGGTGGATCCAAGAGTGATATGAAACTATCAACTCATTTGATAAAAATACTTTTTAGTAAAAATTTTGGATTGCATAGTATTTCCCTTTCGCCTTATATTTAAGCTGCTTTATGTATTGCTTATAGAATCTTAATAATTAATGGAATTAAAAAAACAGAATTTGCATAAAAAACTTTATTTTTCTAATGGATAATGCGTCATTGCAGGGGTTAGTCGATCATAATTAAATTTATCGAGTCATAATTGCTTACATAGTAAAACTAAGGGAGGATAATTAAATTTGACACAAAATTGATATATATTTGAAATTACGAGGATCCAAAAACTTCAAATAGAATTCTGATTCAGAATGCACAACCTGGTGAAAAATGAGTCGAAATACAATGTATGAGGATGAATAAGTCCGATATAAATTTGAAATAACTAATCCGGCAAGATGCTTTGGGTGGTACAAAGGACCACAGACAAGAAGTGGTGATGACACCCAAAAGAAAGCCAAGTACTAAATAGGGCATGGCAGAACTTGCAAGATTGCGACGATTCATGGGAGGATTGTTGTAAAAGCTGGGAAGTTCAAGCTATCATCAAATGATTTTTGAGGACCAGAATTCCTTTAGGTACTAGATCATCTCAATTAGTTCTCTAGTACTGACTGTACATTATTTGGGGATCTATATATTTTAATATCATAATTCGAGATTCTAAGATTTATGGTGATATAAAATTGAGGAAATCAAGAAAATTCAAACCTACTGTTTGGAGTTGCTTAAATAATTTCCTTGTGTGGTTTTTGCTAACATTGGCGTGAGTCATGTTAATAGTGTTCTGTGTCGTCACAATAGTTGCTCAGCCCATATTAAATTTTAGTGTATAGTTAGGTTTGTGTCTCATTGAATTCATATCGTATACAACTCATATATACTCGTATATAGTTCCCATTGTGTTTATTTATAATGATAAGAGATTGAAGTCCGGTCCTCTCCAAATCCAAAAACCTCTTTGGGTTTATGTGAGACGATCCAAGCGTCTCATCCAGAAAGCATTTATTGGGTATGAATTGGACCACAATCCATTTCCATAAAAACCCATAATAATCCAGCTCGAAATAAATGGCAGCTCGGCATTAACAAACTTGGTATAGATACTCACTCGGGAGTTGGGAGCTCAACACCAAGTAATTCATCAATGGTCATACCGTGGCACGTGGACAGGAAAGGGAACAATACCTGATAATCCTAATGAATGAATATCCACCGATAGTGGAGATGACTTATATATTCCATTCAAGGCTTAGTGGGTATAGGAAAGCGTCAGAGATGGTAGACCCAAAACAGGATAAACAAGGAGAGAACCACAGAATCAGCAAGGAAAGGAATTACCATGAAACCCTAACAATGAGATGTATAAATTGAAAACGATGCTACTATGTAGAGATATATGAAAAAGAGATTAGCCAGCAATAACTTATGAACTATTCTATATAAGATTTCCAGTCAAATACCTTGTAACAACAACCATCTCCCTCAGACAATACAAGTCCCAAGGAGCAAGAGCCTCCCTTACAGTGAATGTACCCTTAGTTGTTCGACTGAGGTGAACTACTCATATTACTATCTTTGTCTTCCCTTTAACACTTGCATGTTTTCTGTCACATAGGTACATTCTCATTCTCTCTGAGCCACACCTCAAATTGTTCTGTAATTAAGTCAGTTGATTTCGGGCACCATCAATTTATATCCAATATCATATTGATGGTTTGGTAAATGGGTTTGGTCGGCCAACTATCTCAATATTATGCACTATCTCTAAATTCTGTAACGATGAGTTTTTTTGCTCTTGAAAGGATGGGAGGAGCGACTAATAAGTAATAATCCTCCTTGAGCATGATCATAAGGTTCCTTTTATTGTGGAATGTTCGATTTGAGTTATAACTATTAATCCGAAAAGGCAATCTGTCACCACAACATCACCAAAGCCAATGAACAAATCGCGTTATTCTTGTGAATCGAACCCTACTTAATAGTCACTTGANCCATTGTGTTTATTTATAATGATAAGAGATTGAAGTCCGGTCCTCTCCAAATCCAAAAACCTCTTTGGGTTTATGTGAGACGATCCAAGCGTCTCATCCAGAAAGCATTTATTGGGTATGAATTGGACCACAATCCATTTCCATAAAAACCCATAATAATCCAGCTCGAAATAAATGGCAGCTCGGCATTAACAAACTTGGTATAGATACTCACTCGNTCAGATCTGCACAATCGAATGTAGCAGAAGCTTCATACACACCTTTGAATATTGCGCAGAAACTTATATTGTAAGAAGATAGTTGATATGATATTGTATATCTCTATACTGAAAATACATGTATATATATACAAATAATATATGTGTTTAATAGGCTGTAATTACTTATATATTTAATTGTATATTAACTCAAAAAATATGGCTGTTGGATTACTNTTAGATCTGCACAATCGAATGTAGCAGAAGCTTCATACACACCTTTGAATATTGCCCAGAAACTTATATTGTAAGAAGATAATTGATATGATATTGTATATCTCTATACTGAAAATACATGTATATATATACAAATAANTTGAAAACGATGCTACTATGTAGAGATATATGAAAAAGAGATTAGCCAGCAATAACTTATGAACTATTCTATATAAGATTTCCAGTCAAATACCTTGTAACAACAACCATCTCCCTCAGACAATACAAGTCCCAAGGAGCAAGAGCCTCCCNTAGTTCATAGATTTTAGAAATTCGTATCTACTCCGCTAGTCCCACTCCTGCGCATGTGAGAGTCTCAAGATCTCTCTTTAATTTAAAAGTTAGATAACACTAGTATATATATATATATACTCAAGTACCTTTGAATATTTAGTTGATGTGGGATTGAGTTCCCACACATAAAAAGTACTCTTTTAGTTAAAATATTCTAACAATCTCCCACTTATTTTAATAAAAGNTGGTTCATAGATTTTAGAAATTCGTATCTACTCCGCTAGTCCCACTCCTGCGCACGTGAGAGTCTCGAGATCTCTCTTTAATTTAAAAGTTAGATAACACTAGTATATATATTTATATACTCAAGTACCTTTGAATATTTAGTTGATGTGGGATTGAGTTCCCACACATAAAAAGTACTCTTTTAGTTAAAATATTCTAACAATCNTGTGGAATGTTCGATTTGAGTTATAACTATTAATCCGAAAAGGCAATCTGTCACCACAACATCACCAAATCCAATGAACAAATCGCGTTATTCTTGTGAATCGAACCCTACTTAATAGTCACTTGANATAAAAAGTACTCTTTTAGTTAAAATATTCTAACAATCTCCCACTTATTTTAATAAAAGATACACTATATAAATAACCGGTCAATAAATAGAATATCATGCATTGCAAAAGTGGCAATGCCTTTAAACATTTACTTAGTACTTCAATGTTCCCGTACTAGAGTCAAAGTGGACTTAGTCTTTAAAAGATGACTACTTGAGGGTACGTAGAACCATATCGCATACATGATATTCAAGGTATCCAAAACCAACCTTTAAAAACCAGCACATTTTCGGCCTTCTGCTTTATCCCAGTTTCTTGAGTGCTCTAGAGAATTAGACCAAATTCTCATAGGAAGCGGTTCGTCTTCCACACTCATATAAGTGAGTCTATCAATGATATTCTCGTAACTAAGACATCCCACCCAAAAAGGATAGAACTCTTTAAGAGATATTAATCTCATCCTCCAAATTTTTGTTACGAGATCACATGTATTTTACACCATAGGGATGGACAATGAATATAAAATTTCACCAATGATATAAATTTCATTGGTACATGTTTCACAAATCAAGTCACTCTATGATTCGTTTATCCCATTAACCTAGTTCTTGAGATCTCCACTCCCTAAGTTGGGTATCCTCATATGTAACTTAATCAAATATGGGCTTGAGTCCAATCCCTCTCGATGTACTTTAAATCTTTTCTCTAGCTAGAGTTTTTGTTAACGGATCAACAAGATTGTCAGTCGATCTCACATAATCAAAATTGATCGCACCATTATTCAAGTATGATCTCACAGTAATGTGTTTTCTTCTCACAGATCTGGATTTTTCATTATAGTACTTATTATGTACTCTACCTATTGCGGCATTGCTANCGCCATTATTCAAGTATGATCTCACAGTAATGTGTTTTCTTCTCACAAATCTGGATTTTTCATTATAGTACTTATTATGTACTCTACCTATTGCGGCATTGCTATTACAGTGAATTAACACAGGTGATACTGGTTTAGCCCACAAAGGTATATCAAACAATAAATCACGAAGCCACCCAGCTTCCTCACTAGCTGAAGCTAGCGCAATCAATTCAGCTTTCACTGTTGACTTTGCAATAATTTGCTGCTTTTTTGATTTTCAACTTATGGCTCCACCACCTAAAGTAAAAACATAACCTATAGTGAACATAGAATCACCCCGATAGGGTGTTCCAATCTGCATCATAATTACCTTCAAATACAATAGGATAATTCTTATAAATAAACCAAGATGTATAGTTCTTTTTAGATATCTTATAAGACGACATATTGCATTCCAATGATTCATACTAGGTCTACTAGTAAATCTACGAAGTACACCCACCGCATAGGCAATATCAGATCTAGTACAATCAATGGCATATCTAAGACTACCAATTATGCTTACATACTCTATTTGATTAATTACATCACTTTCTTTTTTTGTTGGAAATAAATGAATGCTTGAATCAAAAGGTGTGCAAGCAGGTTTACAATCAAAAAAGTTATATTTTTTCAAAAAATTTTCTATGTAATGAAATTGATCAAGCATAACTCCATCAACACTCTTTATGATTTTCATGCCAAGAATCACATTTGCTTGACCCAAGTCTTTCATATCAAAATTTCTGTTTAGTAAAGCCTTGGTAGTCTCAATCACAAATAAGCTAGTACCAAATATCAAAAGATCATCAACATATAAACAAATAATAATATGTTCACCATTTTCAAACTTTAAGTAAATACATTTGTCACTCTCACTAACCTTAAACCTATTAGCTAAAACACAGTGATCAAATTTTTCGTGTCATTGCTTGGGTGCCTGTGTTAAGGCCATATAAAGATTTAGTTAATCTACAAACTTTATTTTCATAACCTTGTTGAATAAACCCTTCTGGTTGGTCCATATAAATTTCTTCCTCTAGATCACCATTCAAAAAAGTTGTTTTTACATCCATTTGATGTATTTCTAAATTATGTATAACAGTTATAAATATTAGCAATCTTATAGATGTAATTCTACAGACAGGAGAAAACGTATCAAAAAAATCTAAATCTTCTTTTTTGTTTAAAACCTTTAGCTACCAACCTCGCCTTATACTTATCTATCGTTCCATCAAATTTGAGCTTTCTCTTTAACACCCATTTACAACCTATAGTTTTANTCACTATTCTCAATAAAATTAACCTCAATAATCATGGCAACAAATGGTTCCTCGGTCACATTAGCTTGAGGAACATAACCTCAGTTTTTAAAACGACAATCTTTTGCAAAATGACCAAATTTTCAAAATGAAACCCTATTAAATATTTTCATGTTATTACCTCTAAGCTTCAAATAGACATTGTTTCTAGTTTTTTGACCCTTAGAGATGTTATCATTAGATGTAATAAAATGTACCNTATATAAGTCTGAATCAGGAGATGTTAAGGCTTCTTGTAAGTTGGTTGGATCCCTTTCAACATTATAAACAATGTAATATGAACCAAAATCTTTCTCTACTCTACTCCTCTTCCTCCTCCTAGGTTCATATTCTTTTTGTTCTATATTTTCAGTCAATGATGAACTAGGAATATTACTAGACTTTGACATATTATCATCACCCCCACTATTTTTATATTTAAAAGGGAATTTATCTTCATGAAATATANTTAATATTCTCAATAAAATTAACCTCAATAATCATGGCAACAAATGGTTCCTCGGTCACATTGGCTTGAGGCACATAACCTCAGTTTTTAAAACGACAATCTTTTGCAAAATGACCAAATTTTCAAAATGAAACCCTATTAAATCTTTTCATGTTATTACCTCTAAGCTTCAAATAGACACTGTTTCTAGTTTTTTGACCCTTAGAGATGTTATCATTAGATGTAATAAAATGTACCNGATCTAAAAATCTATATGCTTTATCAGCTAGTGCATATCCAATAAATACATATCTAGTCGCTCTTATTCCTAATTTAGGAATTTTAGGATCAGTTATCCTAACATAAGCTAAATATCCCCATACTCTAATGTAATTTAAGTTAGGCGTTCTTCTTCTCCACAATTCATAAGGAGTAACTAGATTTTGTTTACGAAGAACTCTATTCATAACATAATTTCCAGTGAAGGCTACCTCTCCCCACAAATATTTAGGTGCACTAGAACTAGCTAATATAGCATTGATTAAATTGATCAAAGTTCTATTTTTACGTTCAGCTACACCAGTAGATTGAGTAAAGTATGGTTGTGTAGTTTCATGAACTATTCCTAAAGACTGTATATGTTTAATTAATCCAAGTGATTCATACTCTCTACCTCTATCACTTCTACATCGTTTAATTTTTCTATCAAAACGATTTTCTACTTCTTTAATAAAAATAGTGAGTTTTTCAAAAGAATCACTTTTATTTTTCATAAGATATACATAAGTGTATTTTGAAAAGTCATTGATGAAAGTTATAAAGTATTTTTTTTCACCACGAATCAAAATTCCTTTAAATTCACATATGTCCGTATGTATCAATTCTAATAATTCAGAATTTTTTTCTACTTTGATATGAGGCTGTTTTGTTATTTTTGTCATGCTACAATATTCNAATATTTTTTTTCACCACGAATCAAAATTCCTTTAAATTCACATATGTCCGTATGTATCAATTCTAATAATTTAGAATTTTTTTTCTACTTTGATATGAGGCTGTTTTGTTATTTTTGTCATGCTACAATATTCACATTTTTCAAAATTATTGTGTAACTTAGGTAATAAACCTATATGATGCATATTTTTGAAATATTTGCTATTAACATAACAAAGACGAGCATGTCACATATTCACACAAGAAACAATGTAAACGGAAGAAGTAGTTTTATTTATTTCAACATTCAGCTTAAACATGTCATCACAAGCATAACCTTTCCCAACAAATGACCCATTCTTGGTCAAAACAAATTAATCAGATTCTATGGTTTGTTTGAAACCAGTTTTATTTAAAAGATAACCAAAAACTAAATTCTTTCTAATTTCAGGAGTGTGAAAAACATCTCTTAGGGTCAAAACTCGGCCAGAGGTAAATTTGAATTAGACATCTCCCATGCCCAAAACACTCATAGTATGTGAATCACCAAGTAACACTTTTTTATCAATTTCAACAGGAGAGTCAGATTTGAACTAAGATTTATCATGATAAACATGCTTGGAAGCTCCAAAATTTGTCTACCACCTTTTAATATTCTCAATAAAATTAACCTCAATAATCATGGCAACAAATGGTTCCTCGGTCACATTAGCTTGAGGAACATAACCTCAGTTTTTAAAACGACAATCTTTTGCAAAATGACCAAATTTTCAAAATGAAACCCTATTAAATCTTTTCATGTTATTACCTCTNCATTGATTAAGTTGATCAAAGTTCTATTTTTACGTTCAGCTACACCAGTAGATTGAGTAAAGTATGGTTGTGTAGTTTCATGAACTATTCCTAAAGACTGTATATGTTTAATTAATCCAAGTGATTCATACTCTCTACCTCTATCACTTCTACATCGTTTAATTTTTCTATCAAAACGATTTTCTACTTCTTTAATAAAAATAGTGAGTTTTTCAAAAGAATCACTTTTATTTTTCATAAGATATACATAAGTGTATTTTGAAAAGTCATTGATGAAAGTTATAAAGTATTTTTTTTCACCACGAATCAAAATTCCTTTAAATTCACATATGTCCGTATGTATCAATTCTAATAATTCAGAATTTTTTTCTACTTTGATATGAGGCTGTTTTGTTATTTTTGTCATGCTACAATATTCACATTTTTCAAAATTATTGTGTAACTTAGGTAATAAACCTATATGATGCATATTTTTGAAATATTTGCTATTAACATAACAAAGACGAGCATGTCACATATTCACACAAGAAACAATGTAAACGGAAGAAGTAGTTTTATTTATTTCAACATTCAGCTTAAACATGTCATCACAAGCATAACCTTTCCCAACAAATGACCCATTCTTGGTCAAAACAAATTAATCAGATTCTATGGTTTGTTTGAAACCAGTTTTATTTAAAAGATAACCAAAAACTAAATTCTTTCTAATTTCAGGAGTGTGAAAAGCATCTCTTAGGGTCAAAACTCGGCTAGAGGTAAATTTGAATTAGACATCTCCCATGCCCAAAACACTCATAGTATGTGAATCACCAAGTAACACTTTTTTATCAATTTCAACAGGAGAGTCAGATTTGAACTAAGATTTATCATGATAAACATGCTTGGAAGCTCCAAAATTTGTCTACCACCTTTTAATATTCTCAATAAAATTAACCTCAATAATCATGGCAACAAATGGTTCCTCGGTCACATTGGCTTGAGGCACATAACCTCAGTTTTTAAAACGACAATCTTTTGCAAAATGACCAAATTTTCAAAATGAAACCCTATTAAATCTTTTCATGTTATTACCTCTAAGCTTCAAATAGACACTGTTTCTAGTTTTTTGACCCTTAGAGATGTTATCATTAGATGTAATAAAATGTACCTTATTGTGTCGAGCCATTAGATTCACACGCTAGTCCCACCCCTGTGCACGTGAGAGTCTCAAAATCTCTCTTTAACACTAGTGTGTGTGTATATATATATTCAAGTACCTATGGATATTTAGTCGATGTGAGATTGAGTTTCCACACATAAAAAACACTATTTTAGTTAAAATATTCTAACATGTAGAAATTTGTAACCTAACCTAGTTCGGTTGCCAAACTCATAAAACCTACAAGAACAATCCTCCCATTTCACTATGATTTTGTTTTTTGAGATATCCACACACACACACACGCTCTCTCTCTCTCTCAATTCAAATAAACATGACAAAATTTAGTTGTACTCGAGCGATTATATAATAAAATTTAGGTGAAATAAGTAATTGTTTGTGGACTTATATTAATGTTATTTAACATACAAACTTGAATATAATTTTGTGATTGTTCTGAAAATAAAAGGTACTACAATTTATTGGCAAATTTGATTTGGATAGGTTCAATATCACTAAAATTTGACATTAATGATAACTAATCAAATTATCCCATCAAATCAAAAATTCTAATCACTTCGTTGCTCTGCCCCCTCTCCTCCGGATCGAATTCTAGCTCCATATACTTGTTCATGATGAGAATCACGCAACCAATCACATCATCCATGGAAGCTTTCAAAATCTTCATCCATGCAAACTTCAAGATCTTGATATGTTCAAATGAGACAACATAATGCCATCACATTATTGACCACCCGATTCTCATTGCATGTACGAAATATAAATTCAAGACATTTCTTACACAAGGGTACACATGTAACCCTACAATCTTACAACCTTAATTACCTTTGGCATTATTTGCCCAAAATGTTATTTTCATTCTCGAACCTTCATCGTTTCATAATTGAAAGGTAATTGAGTGAGGGAGAGAGAGAGAGAGAGAGAGAGACAGATTATAAGAGAATGGTCTGAGTTGCACCACGTCCCTCTTTGACTTTCCCCACGTGCTTGTCTCCATTTTTGGCTGTGGGTTTGCCTGACACGGTGTGTTAAAGCANTTATTTCAACATTCAGCTTAAACATGTCATCACAAGCATAACCTTTCCCAACAAATGACCCATTCTTGGTCAAAACAAATTAATCAGATTCTATGGTTTGTTTGAAACCAGTTTTATTTAAAAGATAACCAAAAACTAAATTCTTTCTAATTTCAGGAGTGTGAAAAGCATCTCTTAGGGTCAAAACTCGGCTAGAGGTAAATTTGAATTAGACATCTCCCATGCCCAAAACACTCATAGTATGTGAATCACCAAGTAACACTTTTTTATCAATTTCAACAGGAGAGTCAGATTTGAACTAAGATTTATCATGATAAACATGCTTGGAAGCTCCAAAATTTGTCTACCACCTTTTAATATTCTCAATAAAATTAACCTCAATAATCATGGCAACAAATGGTTCCTCGGTCACATTGGCTTGAGGCACATAACCTCAGTTTTTAAAACGACAATCTTTTGCAAAATGACCAAATTTTCAAAATGAAACCCTATTAAATCTTTTCATGTTATTACCTCTAAGCTTCAAATAGACACTGTTTCTAGTTTTTTGACCCTTAGAGATGTTATCATTAGATGTAATAAAATGTACCTTATTGTGTCGAGCCATTAGATTCACACGCTAGTCCCACCCCTGTGCACGTGAGAGTCTCAAAATCTCTCTTTAACACTAGTGTGTGTGTATATATATATTCAAGTACCTATGGATATTTAGTCGATGTGAGATTGAGTTTCCACACATAAAAACACTATTTTAGTTAAAATATTCTAACATGTAGAAATTTGTAACCTAACCTAGTTCGGTTGCCAAACTCATAAAACCTACAAGAACAATCCTCCCATTTCACTATGATTTTGTTTTTTGAGATATCCACACACACACACACACTCTCTCTCTCTCTCAATTCAAATAAACATGACAAAATTTAGTTGTACTCGAGCGATTATATAATAAAATTTAGGTGAAATAAGTAATTGTTTGTGGACTTATATTAATGTTATTTAACATACAAACTTGAATATAATTTTGTGATTGTTCTGAAAATAAAAGGTACTACAATTTATTGGCAAATTTGATTTGGATAGGTTCAATATCACTAAAATTTGACATTAATGATAACTAATCAAATTATCCCATCAAATCAAAAATTCTAATCACTTCGTTGCTCTGCCCCCTCTCCTCCGGATCGAATTCTAGCTCCATATACTTGTTCATGATGAGAATCACGCAACCAATCACATCATCCATGGAAGCTTTCAAAATCTTCATCCATGCAAACTTCAAGATCTTGATATGTTCAAATGAGACAACATAATGCCATCACATTATTGACCACCCGATTCTCATTGCATGTACGAAATATAAATTCAAGACATTTCTTACACAAGGGTACACATGTAACCCTACAATCTTACAACCTTAATTACCTTTGGCATTATTTGCCCAAAATGTTATTTTCATTCTCGAACCTTCATCGTTTCATAATTGAAAGGTAATTGAGTGAGGGAGAGAGAGAGAGAGAGAGAGAGACAGATTATAAGAGAATGGTCTGAGTTGCACCACGTCCCTCTTTGACTTTCCCCACGTGCTTGTCTCCATTTTTGGCTGTGGGTTTGCCTGACACGGTGTGTTAAAGCATCAAGGGGAGGCCATTACAAATATATAATTGATCTTATTGATATGATAAGAATATATGAAGTTAGATGCTAAAATAAGAGAGATTTGGGCGGTGAAGTTTGTTTTTTTCTTTTTTTTCATTGAATTTTATCATCCCTTTACAGAGCAAACCATCTAGGGTGGCAACTGAGTACTTTGGTGGTGAATGAGGGTGAATCTTTAAAACTGTAAAATCTAAAATGCTTCAAGTTGTGTATAAATATTATCCAAAAAAATAATATTTGTCTCTACCAGAAACTCATTAAGGTATTCAAATAAAAAATCTGTAAACCTGTTTTCAAGATACAATAAAACATCGAATATGTTTGTGTCTTAAACAAACAAAAATAAAACTTGAATATGTTCAAAGACTATAGGTGTTCTTTGAAAGAATGTAATTGCAATGGAGCATAATGAGAAATGCAGATCTTTGCGCGCGAGCACGATAGTGCTTCAGATCATGTCCTGGGGTAATCGGGCATAGTGATTTTTTTTAGTATAAGAAGACGCGTTTACTCCAATATCTTTTTTATATACTCATCAAAATTTTCTCCATTTCTCAATGTATGATAAGTTTCAAAAGCAACCTTACATTTTCTCAGAGGCACATGAGTTTTTTAAAAACACCCACCCACAAAAAATAAGTATCACTTTCTAATCATGTTATTATGAGTTTGTATTGTGTTTATACTAATAAAAAGGCCATTTAATCATAAAGCAATTTGTATTAATTAGATCAAGAAATAATAAATAAAATAAATAAATATTTTTTTCCTACAACGCCATTTACTTAAATTATTACTTATCTATTATTAATATTAATTGATCGTGTCAAATCGAATACATGTATTAATGTGTAAAATTTACTTCCCTTAACCACTAGTGATGAAGTGTTGGGCCAAATTCACTCTTTGTAATCCAAAGGAAGGAGGCCACCTTTTGATAACAATGTAAATTTCCCACAGTAAGGACCCACTGCAAGTTGGTTCTTTTGGAGGGCTGAAGGGAGAAGGAAAAGGACCAAAGGATAATGACACCTTCACGAGATGGCCAATCCAACCAATTAGATGGGCATTAATTCCAGATATAAGTTTGCCATTATTTTGTTTTGTCATTTGGGGGGGGGTCCTAGTGGTGATATGAACACAAACATCTCTCTCTCTGTCCCACACACACGCACGTTAATGTGCCTCGTGTATGTGAGGTTGCACGTGTGATACGGTGCACGGTGGTGGATCGGGTGGTTTTGGTTAGGGGGGTTGTTTCTCGAGTCAAGTTTGGGTTGACAACATGTTAAGCCCATCTCACCTCGATACCAATCAAATTTAGAAAGAATCCGTCAAATGGCAGCAGCTACTGGATTTCTGGTGAATCACTCTCTCAATTATTTGCTTGAAACTCATTCACATCAACATCATGTATTTATTTTTGATTAAATTTAAGTTCAATATATTGGGTCGACACGAACACGGATATATAGGAAATTTTGCAAAATATCAAACAGTTGGTGGGAATTAGCAACATTCAGTATCAGCTCAGCTACAAGTACAGCCACTAGAACCAGCAGCTGAGTTCTTCCTTTCTTCCATCTTCCTCATCTTGACATCATCAATAACATTTCTTGCCCACTCAGCAAAATAGGTCTCATTGTGTCCAATTCTGCCATTTTTGTAGATGGACATGCACCTGCGATCGTCCTCCGGGAAGGGGCAATCGTCCCCGGTCGGGTCTCGCCACGCTCCCCGGTGTATCATGCCGGACCAGCTAGCAATCCAATGGTAGACATACTGACCTACACCAGCCAGTTTTAACCATCCCTTGGGGAAGAATTCCATAACACTGCTGTTTCTATCCATTAGGAACATGTTAGTTAATTGAGCCCCATGTGGAGAGACCAAAATGTCAGTTGAACTCATCAGCTTCACCTATAGAATTCCCCAAAAAAAATTTAAAATAAAATATTTATCAACTTCACCTGCAGATTTTCGATGAAGGATTTTTGTAATTGTCGCGAAATTTACGACACATTAAATAACGATACAATTCAAACTAAATTTTTTCAAATAATTATTTAATTTCTCTAATATATATATATACAAAAATCAATCTAATAAGATAACTAAATTTGTAAATTTATGGGATATATTTTTTCCCTAAAATTTCACACCCAGCAGTAGCACACACTCTCCCTCCAAAATTTTACAAACCCAACACAGACACTCCGCAACACATAGTTGCACACACATTCACATACTCCAACACACACGCGCGTGCATAAACACACACACTCATTCTATACACATTCCAACTATACACACACTGTAATATACGATAAATGTTATAGCTCTGTATATAATGACTTTAATCACGGGTATCGCTAGTATATAAATATTTCAGATTGGAACATAATTAGATTGATTGTACTTGATCGAATATAGGTATATCTAAATCTAAATTCATGAAATATAAGATATAAGATTATAATTTGGGTTCGGATAATCGGTAAAAAATACAAATCCACGTCCGACTAATGGGATTCGAGTTCGGATTAATATCCAGTTCATTAACTGGCCTACACTCACGGGTGGGGGTGGTTCGAATGGCCCATCCAGAAACTCGGCCAAAAAAAACTAACCCATCACCGCTCTGGACTGAGCCTGGACTAGGCTCTTCGGCCTATGAGCTGGTCTAATTTTATATAAGCTTCATTTGTTTTTTGTTTAAAAATACAGAAATGTAACATGAATATATAAAATAAATTTAATAATTACAATCATTAATTTTACTGTAGGTCTTAGCATTTATTGAGACCTACTACCTATGCAATAGTTGTGATTATTAAATCTAATTTTTAAGTCTATGTAGTATTACTAAAAATATATTGTGTTGTATACATTTACTGTTTTCAATTATAGAAAAACCAAACATGTATTACATTAAAAAAAATTTAGAAAAATAAATCAAATTTTAAGGGAATACAAAAGAGTGGAAACGAATTGAAATTGAGTAGGTTGATTGTCCTTTATATTGGTGCACAGTGCACTTTGATTTGCTTTTCTTTATTCAGAGTTCCATGTGCATTTGGGACTTAATTTGGAGATTAAATTTGGGTGATTTAAATTTTTTTATATCCTTTTTTTTTTATTTCATTATCTTTCTTAATAAATCACCCATCATTAATAAGTGAAGGGCTCACTTATATACAATGAGTTCCATTTAAATTCATACTTGGAAGATCTACCAAATATAAAAATAGAGAGAAAATACATTTGAGGGGATCTCACTTTTAAGTTAAGAATTCAATGTATTGTGGTGTTCAACATTAAATTGACTAGCTTATCAATCTAATAGTAATAACGTGATGAACTGAGTTCTCACTAATTTTCTTCTTAATGAATCACATAGTATACATTCAAATTCGACTCATTATATACAAGTGAGTCTAATCTATTAATAATAGATGATTACGGTGTACTCAGTGCACGAGTTTCCCGTCATTATAGGGTCTGAAGAGGTTTAAATGTACTTAATTTTATTTTTGTAAGCAAAGAAACTGTTTTTACAATTCAAACTTGTGATCTTCAGATCACAATGGAGCAACCTTAGCGTTGATAATGGATAATTAATTAGAGGAAAAAAGGATAAGAAGAATTTGAATCCCATTGTGATTAGGTACTAGAATAGATCTAGTAAACTCTCCTTCCTAATGAATTTGTGCTGGATGAACAGACTCTTTGTCGAAAGGAGGACAAAAACCCACTAAGAACTATTAGCAGAAAGTGGCACTACTACAAGGTCCACATCCCCAACCTTCCAACAGCCACTATCTCCACCAAAACTTCCACTAGTCTTACACAAGTTGCTTTGGATATTTATTTATTGAATATATTTTTCTTATATTTTTTACAATGATAATTTACGGATTCAAGTAAGTTTCCTTGTATATAAGTAGATCATTGGTAGACAGTCCCGTTGAAAGAAATTAAAACAATTATATTAGAAGAGATCCAAATCTGATTACTCTCACCACCACCTCGACTCAAGCAAATATATGTGTATAAAAATACAAATACATATCTATACATATGCACATATGTGTGTGTGTGAAAAAAAGAAAAAGAAAATTATTTGAAAGAAAAATGATGAACACTGAATATGGTCAGACACTAACCTGTTCACAGAAGGTGAGATTATTGGAGTAAGCCACCATCAACCGGCACCCCTCCACCTTCCGGCACTCCCTCTCAAAGATTCCAACCACCGCCGACTCATTCCTAAACGATCTCGGCCCAGTCCTCATGAACATGGTCATCCCAATCAGTGGCGGCGCCGCCCCACCGTCCACCTCCACACTCCCACCACAAAATGCCCTAGCCTTACACCTCATCTGATCATAAACCTCTACCCTCCTTAGCCTAGACATGCCTCCCTCATTGTGCCTCATCACCACAGCCTCCTCAAAACAAACAGCTCCACCATCTTCAAACCCTTCAATCTCTAGTGGTTCTCCAAACGTAGACGCCATTAAAGACCTCAGCCAAGGTCCCATCTGGGTCCTTAGCTCACCCCAGTGGTATAAAACCCACCGGTCAGGCGCAGCGCAGCCGGACTTTATATGCCAGGCCACAAATGGCACCATAGCTGATAAACCATGCCATATGTTATCATAGTTGTAGTGATTGTATGACACAAAAGTGAGACCCTTCTTCAGGGTTGAATTGTGAGGTAGGGTTTCAGGCCATGCAAGCGCATAGTAATTCCATGCACCATCATGTTTATCTCTTCCCTTTAGACATAAAACCCTACCTTTTGATGCTTTTGAAGGGAAGTGTTGGTACTGAACTTCACCTTCTTCATGTGAGTCATTCATGGAGCTCATGAACCACGTGTGGCCTTGTTGGGCTGTTGTAGAGTAACGTAGGTCTTTTAAGGGGAGAAACGTGACCGAGTCTTTGAGCTTGGAGGACATGGATTTGAGTTTGAGGTCATTGTCANACACGCACGTTAATGTGCCTCGTGTATGTGAGGTTGCACGTGTGATACGGTGCACGGTGGTGGATCGGGTGGTTTTGGTTAGGGGGGTTGTTTCTCGAGTCAAGTTTGGGTTGACAACATGTTAAGCCCATCTCACCTCGATACCAATCAAATTTAGAAAGAATCCGTCAAATGGCAGCAGCTACTGGATTTCTGGTGAATCACTCTCTCAATTATTTGCTTGAAACTCATTCACATCAACATCATGTATTTATTTTTGATTAAATTTAAGTTCAATATATTGGGTCGACACGAACACGGATATATAGGAAATTTTGCAAAATATCAAACAGTTGGTGGGAATTAGCAACATTCAGTATCAGCTCAGCTACAAGTACAGCCACTAGAACCAGCAGCTGAGTTCTTCCTTTCTTCCATCTTCCTCATCTTGACATCATCAATAACATTTCTTGCCCACTCAGCAAAATAGGTCTCATTGTGTCCAATTCTGCCATTTTTGTAGATGGACATGCACCTGCGATCGTCCTCCGGGAAGGGGCAATCGTCCCCGGTCGGGTCTCGCCACGCTCCCCGGTGTATCATGCCGGACCAGCTAGCAATCCAATGGTAGACATACTGACCTACACCAGCCAGTTTTAACCATCCCTTGGGGAAGAATTCCATAACACTGCTGTTTCTATCCATTAGGAACATGTTAGTTAATTGAGCCCCATGTGGAGAGACCAAAATGTCAGTTGAACTCATCAGCTTCACCTATAGAATTCCCCAAAAAAAATTTAAAATAAAATATTTATCAACTTCACCTGCAGATTTTCGATGAAGGATTTTTGTAATTGTCGCGAAATTTACGACACATTAAATAACGATACAATTCAAACTAAATTTTTTCAAATAATTATTTAATTTCTCTAATATATATATATACAAAAATCAATCTAATAAGATAACTAAATTTGTAAATTTATGGGATATATTTTTTCCCTAAAATTTCACACCNTCAAACGTGATAGACCATGAATGAGTGGGTTGATCTTTTGAACTAAATTTTTTCAAATAATTATTTAATTTCTCTAATATATATATATACAAAAATCAATCTAATAAGATAACTAAATTTGTAAATTTATGGGATATATTTTTTCCCTAAAATTTCACACCCAGCAGTAGCACACACTCTCCCTTCAAAATTTTACAAACCCAACACAGACACTCCGCAACACATAGTTGCACACACATTCACATACTCCAACACACACGCGCGTGCATAAACACACACACTCATTCTATACACATTCCAACTATACACACACTGTAATATACGATAAATGTTATAGCTCTGTATATAATGACTTTAATCACGGGTATCGCTAGTATATAAATATTTCAGATTGGAACATAATTAGATTGATTGTACTTGATCGAATATAGGTATATCTAAATCTAAATTCATGAAATATAAGATATAAGATTATAATTTGGGTTCGGATAATCGGTAAAAAATACAAATCCACGTCCGACTAATGGGATTCGAGTTCGGATTAATATCCAGTTCATTAACTGGCCTACACTCACGGGTGGGTGTGGTTCAAATGGCCCATCCAGAAACTCGGCCAAAAAAAATTAACCCATCACCGCTCTGGACTGAGCCTGGACTAGGTTCTTCGGCCTATGAGCTGGTCTAATTATATATAAGCTTCATTTGTTTTTTGTTTAAAAATACAGAAATGTAACATGAATATAAAAAATAAATTTAATAATTACAATCATTAATTTTACTGTAGGTTTTAGCATTTATTGAGATCTACTACCTATGCAATAGTTGTGATTATTAAATCTAATTTTTAAGTCTATGTAGTATTACTCAAAATATATTGTGTTGTATACATTTACTGTTTTCAATTATAAAAAAACCAAACATGTATTACATTAAAAAAATTTAGAAAAATAAATCAAATTTTAAGGGAATACAAAAGAGTGGAAACGAATTGAAATTGAGTAGGTTGATTGTCCTTTATATTGGTGCACAGTGCACTTTGATTTGCTTTTCTTTATTCAGAGTTCCATGTGCATTTGGGACTTAATTTGGAGATTAAATTTGGGTGATTTAAATTTTTTTATATCCTTTTTTTTTATTTCATTATCTTTCTTAATAAATCACCCATCATTAATAAGTGAAGGGCTCACTTATATACAATGAGTTCCATTTAAATTCATACTTGAAGATCTACCAAATATAAAAATAGAGAGAAAATACATTTGAGGGGATCTCACTTTTAAGTTAAGAATTCAATGTATTGTGGTGTTCAACATTAAATTGACTAGCTTATCAATCTAATAGTAATAACGTGATGAACTGAGTTCTCACTAATTTTCTTCTTAATGAATCACATAGTATACATTCAAATTCGACTCATTATATACAAGTGAGTCTAATCTATTAATAATAGATGATTACGGTGTACTCAGTGCACGAGTTTCCCGTCATTATAGGGTCTGAAGAGGTTTAAATGTACTTAATTTTATTTTTGTAAGCAAAGAAACTGTTTTTACAATTCAAACTTGTGATCTTCAGATCACAATGGAGCAACCTTAGCGTTGATAATGGATAATTAATTAGAGGAAAAAAGGATAAGAAGAATTTGAATCCCATTGTGATTAGGTACTAGAATAGATCTAGTAAACTCTCCTTCCTAATGAATTTGTGCTGGATGAACAGACTCTTTGTCGAAAGGAGGACAAAAACCCACTAAGAACTATTAGCAGAAAGTGNTGGGATTCGAGTTCGGATTAATATCCAGTTCATTAACTGGCCTACACTCACGGGTGGGTGTGGTTCAAATGGCCCATCCAGAAACTCGGCCAAAAAAAATTAACCCATCACCGCTCTGGACTGAGCCTGGACTAGGTTCTTCGGCCTATGAGCTGGTCTAATTATATATAAGCTTCATTTGTTTTTTGTTTAAAAATACAGAAATGTAACATGAATATAAAAAATAAATTTAATAATTACAATCATTAATTTTACTGTAGGTTTTAGCATTTATTGAGATCTACTACCTATGCAATAGTTGTGATTATTAAATCTAATTTTTAAGTCTATGTAGTATTACTCAAAATATATTGTGTTGTATACATTTACTGTTTTCAATTATAAAAAAACCAAACATGTATTACATTAAAAAAATTTAGAAAAATAAATCAAATTTTAAGGGAATACAAAAGAGTGGAAACGAATTGAAATTGAGTAGGTTGATTGTCCTTTATATTGGTGCACAGTGCACTTTGATTTGCTTTTCTTTATTCAGAGTTCCATGTGCATTTGGGACTTAATTTGGAGATTAAATTTGGGTGATTTAAATTTTTTTATATCCTTTTTTTTTATTTCATTATCTTTCTTAATAAATCACCCATCATTAATAAGTGAAGGGCTCACTTATATACAATGAGTTCCATTTAAATTCATACTTGGAAGATCTACCAAATATAAAAATAGAGAGAAAATACATTTGAGGGGATCTCACTTTTAAGTTAAGAATTCAATGTATTGTGGTGTTCAACATTAAATTGACTAGCTTATCAATCTAATAGTAATAACGTGATGAACTGAGTTCTCACTAATTTTCTTCTTAATGAATCACATAGTATACATTCAAATTCGACTCATTATATACAAGTGAGTCTAATCTATTAATAATGGATGATTACGGCGTATTCAGTGCACGAGCTTCCCCTCATTATAGGGTCTGAAGAGGTTTAAATGTACGCAATTTTATTCTTGTAAGCAGAGAGACTATTTTTACGATTCAAACTTGTGATCTTCAGATCACAATGGAGCAACCTTGGCGTTGATAATGGATAATTAATTAGAGAAAAAAAGGATAAGAAGAATTTGAATCCCATTGTGATTAGGTACTAGAATAGATCTANTCAGGGTTGAATTGTGAGGTAGGGTTTCAGGCCATGCAAGCGCATAGTAATTCCATGCACCATCATGTTTATCTCTCCCCTTTAGACATAAAACCCTACCTTTTGATGCTTTTGAAGGGAAGTGTTGGTACTGAACTTCACCTTCTTCATGTGAGTCATTCATGGAGCTCATGAACCACGTGTGGCCTTGTTGGGCTGTTGTAGAGTAACGTAGGTCTTTTAAGGGGAGAAACGTGACCGAGTCTTTGAGCTTGGAGGACATGGATTTGAGTTTGAGGTCATTGTCATGGGTAGTGCTGTTATGGAAGGTTTGGGCTGTGTTGATGATGTTCTTCTGCCATTGTTGCATAAAAGAGAAGGAGGGTGGTGATGAGGAAGGTGGTGGAAGGTGTAGGGATTGGATGTGGAATAGAATGAAGAGGGTGACACAGGTGGCTAGGAGGAAGACAGAGAGTTTTGGTGAGTAGAGAGAGAAAGGTGAGATGGTGCGTGGAGGTGATTTGGTGTAGTAGGGTTTGGTGGAGGAGGAAGTGGTGGTGGTGGTGGTTCTCTCTGGTTCTGAGACTATTTTGGCCATGGTGTGTGAATAAAAGTTGGTGAAATTTGATCTGTTGGGAAAGATGATCGATGGGTTTGAATTGGATTGATTTCGGCAACTTGGGTATTATCTCTCTCTCTCTCTCTTGTTTCAGCAGAAACTGTGAGCGCTGTAGGGATTTGACCGCCCTATAAGTTAATAAGTCTGCAAAAGTTTGTGCAAAAAAGAAAAAGGAAAAATGATAAAGATAGGAAAAGTGTGGTATGCAAATTGATTGATTTTCATTTCGAACGGAATAAAAGACGTGGAAAAGAGTAAAGTTAAAATCATTTAACTTTATTACAGATGGGGGTTTAATATTCAAATCTTATCACCATTCCGATTATTAAATTTTTTTTATCGTATTAGGTTAAAAATATAGTCTGCACATGAGATTCTTTGTTAAAGTACATTCAATTTAATAATTTAAAATAAATTAGATGGTAGTTTAATGTCATATTCAAGTCGCTCCTATGCTCTTCAAAATCATTCCTAGTTAGGTTATAAGCTCAAGATGTTACTTGAATTTACAATATAATCAACATTTTTTTAATAGCCAAAAACCCTTGCAACGTTGAGACCAAAAATTGGAATACGTGTACTAACTCATAAATTAGGTGCATCTCATCTAATCAGAACACCTGTTATAAAATTTGAACTTGGAACATCTTTGTATTGACCATTAATTCAAGCCTAAACTTTAAAAAAAAAAAATTAAGAAAGCAACATGATGGGTCCAAATATACACCTGCTTCTTGGTGATCACAAGTACACAGAATGTGTGTGTGTGTTAAAAACTAATAATGAATGTTCAATCTTAATGCCTACTTTATTGATCCAAAGTTGGTCGGGATGCCAAAAGACATNTTAAAGAAGTTGCTGTTTAACATGTATTAGTATTACAGATGGGGGTTTAATATTCAAATCTTATCACCATTCCGATTATTAAAATTTTTTTATCGTATTAGGTTAAAAATATAGTCTGCACATGAGATTCTTTGTTAAAGTACATTCAATTTAATAATTTAAAATAAATTAGATGGTAGTTTAATGTCATATTCAAGTCGCTCCTATGCTCTTCAAAAACATTCATAGTTAGGTTATAAGCTCAAGATGTTACTTGAATTTACAATATAATCAACATTTTTTAATAGCCAAAAACCCTTGCAAAGTTGAGGCCAAAAATTGGAATACGTGCAATAACTCATAAATTAGGTGCATCTCATCTAATCAGAACACCTGTTATAAAATTTGAACTTGGAACATCTTTGTATTGACCATTAATTCAAGCCTAAACTTTAAAAAAAAAAAATTAAGAAAGCAACATGATGGGTCCAAATATACACCTGCTTCTTGGTGATCACAAGTACACAGAATGTGTGTGTGTGTTAAAAACTAATAATGAATGTTCAATCTTAATGCCTACTTTATTGATCCAAAGTTGGTCGGGATGCCAAAAGACATGAAAACTTTTTCACCAGATGTTATTTGAGTACAAAGATTTACCAAACCATGCAAGAATGATTTCATCCCAACTTCTGTAGGGTTTAAGAAATATCAGTTTTGGACTGTTTTCATCGCATTATTGATTATATAAATCAATTCTTGAATTTTGAATATACAACGTAACGTTTGGATGGATAAATATTTATCATCGTTTCATATAAGATATCGACTTCTATATATATATATATATGGGGTGTGGAAAAGACAGAAAGAACGAAAATAAAGAGAGAGAAAGGAGTAAATTTTGAAGAAAAATATATAGTTTAATATAATTTGGTCGTCGACTCCCATGTGGCTATCAAATAAAGTTGGTGGATTCACTTAAGTAACGCAGTTTGTTGCTTGGTTTTGATAGTGCTGCGATGATGGATTATCCTTTTGGGTTAGTAATTATGATTTAAATCGAACATTCCATAATAGGGGACTCTAATAATCACGTCCCGGGAAGGTTACTATCTAATTGTNTGAAGTAACGTAGTTTGTTGTTTGGTTTTGATAGTGCTGCGATGATGGATTATCCTTTTGGGTTAGTAATTATGATTTAAACCGGACATTCCATAATAGGGGACTCTAATAATCACATCCCGGGAAGGTTACTATCTAATTGTTGCTCCTCCCTTTTTTTATTTGTCAAAAAAAACATAGCTAATATTTTTTTTATTGACAACCTCAAAATAAGTAGCAGTGGAAAAAATTATTAGATGGACATACTTTGGGGACTTAATACATTGGAATCATAGGATTAATATTGAAGTGCGTACAATGCTAGGACTCATTGTCATTTCAATAACCACAATCATTAAATTCTCAAATTATATCTCAATAACATTGCTCGGTAGAAAAATAAGAAACCATCGGCAATGCAGAGAAACCTCATGGGTTAATAATAAGAGCAATGCAATTGATATTTATTTTATTGATCTAATTTGCTGATTTAATTTATTATAGTCATTGGAGTGACTGTGAAACCTATTAAACATTGAAACTTGATATTAATTTAATAATTATAATGAAGCCACATCATTGAGTCAGTAAATTTAATCAAATTTTCATATCTCAATAGTATTACTCTAATAGNTTAAGTAACGCAGTTTGTTGCTTGGTTTTGATAGTGCTGCGATGATGGATTATCCTTTTGGGTTAGTAATTATGATTTAAATCGAACATTCCATAATAGGGGACTCTAATAATCACGTCCCGGGAAGGTTACTATCTAATTGTCGCTCCTCCCTTTTTTTATTTGTCAAAAAAAAACATAGCTAATATTTTTTTTATTGACAACCTCAAAATAAGTAGCAGTGGAAAAAATTATTAGATGGACATACTTTGGGGACTTAATACATTGGAATCATAGGATTAATATTGAAGTGCGTACAATGCTAGGACTCATTGTCATTTCAATAACCACAATCATTAAATTCTCAAATTATATCTCAATAACATTGCTCGGTAGAAAAATAAGAAACCATCGGCAATGCAGAGAAACCTCATGGGTTAATAATAAGAGCAATGCAATTGATATTTATTTTATTGATCTAATTTGCTGATTTAATTTATTATAGTCATTGGAGTGACTGTGAAACCTATTAAACATTGAAACTTGATATTAATTTAATAATTATAATGAAGCCACATCATTGAGTCAGTAAATTTAATCAAATTTTCATATCTCAATAGTATTACTCTAATAGTAATACACAATCTCTGGACAAATTTTTCAATGTGTATAAAACATTACATGACAGTATCAAGTAGTGTACATCACTTATAAAATTATGTACATTCCTAATATAGGACTTGCCCCTATCATTTTGTCCATTTTATTTATTTATTAAAAATTCATCTTATATTTTAAATAAGTTAGTATTGTGATACAATTTTATTGAATATGCACACCACTTAACACTGTGACGTATTAAGTGCAATTATATAAAGTAAATCAGAGAAATTCGAATAATCAAATAAAATACCATCAACTCAGCACAAACAATTCTCACCGCTTTTCCACAATAACCATGAAAAATTGATAGAAACGTGTAAGACAACCAACCAATCATTTTAGCAAAACAGATCACCCAGTAGGTCTTTTTTTCAAGTATAATTGCACAAACTGTCCAGTTTCAAAGCTTCTACTTTATTTGCATGTCTGTTTTTATGTTGTTCAGATGAGGAAACACGGGTACGTCTAACTCTCTCCAAGTCTAACTCTCTCCAAACCTCACAGTAGTAGAAGCTTCGTATACTGAGTCCCCCTTTTTTGCTATGCAGTTCAGATGAGTTTCTCATAGTTGTGCGTTGTGAATTCCCTGTTCCTCTACTAACTACTTCATGCACTATGCTTAGTTATTGTTTGCTCATCTAAAACGTCACTTCCATTGCATGGGTACACAATTAGTTTTAAATAAAAAATTCACACATCTACAATGTCCAGACATGGTATCCGCTGAACCACAAACTATATTTCTAAAATATAGACTTCAGATTAAAACGAGCATTATGCATGTACATACATAGAAATTTCAATTCAATATGAGGAGATAAACGAACGAAAATCTATTTCGAAGTGTAAGTGTTATATTTCAGACATTGCAAAATCTAAGAACATGACATGAACCAAATATGAGTTCTGCAATTAAAATTTACATCAGCCTCAATGTTAAAGAGGGACCATGAATAAGATGAGATTATCAATATTNGCAAGTGTTATATTTCAGACATTGCAAAATCTAAGAGCATGACATGAACCAAATATGAGTTCTGCAATTAAAACTTACATCAGCCTCAATGTTAAAGAGGGACCATGAATAAGATGAGATTATCAATATTTTTGACACGAATCCACCTTCCAAGAACACGAAGGAAAAGCAAAAAGCCGCCATGGTGTGTTCTCTGTGATGATACAGCAGTACAGTGTTTACACCCGCTGCAGACATATAACCACACTTATTCTCTCTCCTTGTTGTCCAGAGACTGCAAAATTTCTCTCACAGCAGTCCTCCCAGATCACAATATACTTAAATACGGTCCTCGCTCCTACTTCAAGTCATCTACAACTTCACATCCCTTCTCAGTTAAGATCATACGGAAAGCTGTGGCTTTCTCAATCAACCCAACTTCTGCAAAAGCTTTTAAAAGCCTATTACAGCTAGAAAAATCAAAATCCGTTGCCACAGACTGCTTCCATTGGTCGATAACTTCTCCTAATTCTTTCAAATGCCCAAGCATCAGATATGATGAAGCTATACACAAATAATTTCTACTTGTCATTTTCTGCTTAGTCATTCTCAAAGATTTCCATATTTGATCAAGTTTATCTTTGTTTCCCAAACCCCCATATAGAACAAGAAGGAAGTCATAAGTTATCCATTCCCTTTGCATAATATCCTTCTCGCTTTCAACAAGAGAATTGAGCTCTGAATTCACAAGGTGCCCGGAGGTCAGATATATGTTGACAAGGTTCATATATCTTACCCAATCTTCATGAAGGCCAGGATCATGACTCATTTCATGAAGAATGCTTCTAAGTTCATCAATTTTTAGAGCTGCGGCACAAGAACTTATCCATAAATTATAAGTGAACAGGTCTGGTGCAACCTTCTGGCGTTTCAGTTCCTCAACAACAGAGGAGACCTTCTCCACCTGCCCAACTGACATGTACAGGGTCATTAGTTCATTGTATGTGATGGCACTTAAAGACAAGTTTGATTCCTTTATTTGCTTGTATAGTGCCTCAGCCTTGTCAGTTAGTTTTGACGCAGCATAAGAGTGGAGAAGAGCAGTGTAGGTTTCGCTCGTCTTTACATTGGGAGGAAGGACTTGAAAGTAGCGTTCAGCGGCATCGATACCAAAGACTTTAGACATCAAGTCAATGCGGACTGCATAGTCAGAGTCAGATATCTCAAACTCCTCATTAGCTACCATCCACTCCGATATCTGCAAGCTCAAAACAATTACATAAATGGAAATTACCATCAAATCAACAACTTTGCAGAATGGGAAAGTAAAAAACTTTCCACAACAAGATGTAATGACAAACTTCGTTTCCGAAAAGATGGGTGGTCTTCTTAAAATCTGAAACTAGTAATTAAACAGAGGTAGTTCAAAATTTTATAGATTATCACATTAGTTAGCAATGTTTTTTTTTTTTAATTTTTTTTTTTTTGAGGGGGAGGGGTTGACCTCAAGAAGGCAAAGCTTTGATAAAGCAAATAGTACCATTAGACTAAAATCCCATTGGTTATTTAGCAATGATTCATCTCTCTATTTGATGTCAAATGAGGCGTTGGATATAACACGGGGTGCCATCATATTGCACCTATTTCATTGAGATGGAAGAAAAGAGAAGATAGGAAAGAAAAAGAAGAAATCAGGTGCAACCTTACTTTATCTCCAAGGGAGTTGTTTATAGAGAAGAAAAATGGAAAATGAAACGCATGTCGGAAAAGGTTAGACTTGTTTTTATTTGTGTGTCTGCGGGCATGAGTACAGATCTCTATGTGTTGCAATAGCAGGTTTCAAGACAAAATCAGCACCCCACCCCCAAGAAACAAGCAATATCTATGTCTAGGTGATTGGTACAAGAATTCAAGTTACAACGTTCGTTGTCTCACAACACTTGATGGAAGTGTAAGTTATGTTTTTAGCATTTTTTACCAAAATCAATACCTGGCATTTGCTACTGGAGAATCATCAAATTCAATAATTTTCACGTGAAGAAGATGTTGACTAAACGGGATGTAACCAACAGAACAATTATTAGAAACAGTTGAATGCATGCACCCTGCGAATATTCACCTGAGCTAAATGTTGTTTGCTATATTCAAGATTGTTATACACTTCAAGTTACCAAGAACTAATCACAATAGGGAGTTCAGAATGACTACAAGAGAATTTTAAAATGCCACTTTTCTGCCTAATTTGTCAAGAACCCTGATAACTCATACCTTGCGCAATTCTTTCACAAATTAAGTGAACCTTGGCATAGCATTTCGTATTTATACGGACACAATGCTGAAGCGTTCAAACAACGGCAATGGGATTGACATAAAAGCGGACCCCTTAATGGGTGATCAATTGGGTGAAACAGAGAACATAAAATGACAATTAATCATTTGGACGAACAAGAAAAAGACTCTCCTTCAATTTTCCTTCAGATTCTCGGCAACCAAACATCACTATAATAAAATTAACAAAATATAGAAAAAAATTAGGATGAAAGATGTCTAGTGAGAGAGAAGGAGACCTCGAGGGCGTGCTTGTAACGCTGGGACTTGCGGAGCTCTTTGGAGATATCTCTAAGGCCACAGATGGTAACTTTGTGGCCTTCGCCGACCCATTTCTGAAGCACGTTAGTGGCGCTACGCTTGGGCAGTCTGAGCCGGAATATTCTGCTCTTGAGGTCATCGTCCTCACCATCACCCTTTTCTTCCTCCGCAACATTTGATGACTCTTCGCCTATAACTTCGCTTCTCGAAGCGCTTGAAGAGAAGGATCTGAGCATACTTCGATCCCTCCTGCCATTTCTAGGGTTCACACAAAGCCAAAAAAAAAAAAAAAGAGCTACTTAACATGCTAGAGATTGACAATATACACACAATTCAACAAAAAGTGTGTGTGAGAGAGAAAGAGAGGTTCTTACCGGGTGAGAGAGAGGAAGATGGAGCGGGCAGCCATTCTTGGCCTGGGTGCAGCTTGATCAAATTCAGGCTAGGGTTGTACATTGGGGTTCCTAATTTGTGCACCAAATGGGAAAAAATAATTTTGGGGGGCAAAAACATAAATAACCAAAAATAAGGGAGATAGTATTGAAAAGGGCAACAAAAAGATAATGTCAGAAGTGGGATTTGAACCCACGCTCTCTCACGAGAACCAGAACTTGAGTCTGGCGCCTTAGACCACTCGGCCATCCTGACGTCGCTCGGTACAATTTCTTACATATTATATTTATATCTTTTATTTTTCACTTTGATATTTATATTCCCTTAATATATTAAAGAGATAAAACTCTTTGNACTTGTTACATATTATATTTATATGTTTCATTTTTCACTTTGATATTTATATTCCCTTAATATATTAAAGAGATAAAACTCTTTGTATCAATCAATATATATGTAATTTTTTTTAGCAACAAGTTTTTGGATCATTGGTACTTTTTGTTTTGTAAAGGTTTTATTTTTTTTTTTTAGGTTAAAAGTTCAAGTCCCATGGGTAAAAAAAAACATGGTTGATTAGTAGAATTTGTCTCAGTTGCTTAGACGAATCATATGTAAGTCTTTGGTATAGATTTAAATTCCCACCAAAGTACAAATTTTGATTTTTAAAAATTAAATTTTTAAAACTTTTTAATTATATCTAAATTGTGAANTAGGTTAAAAGTTCAAGTCCCATGGGTTAAAAAAAACATGGTTGATTAGTAGAATTTACCTCAGTTGCTTAGACGAATCATATGTAAGTCTTTGGTATAGATTCAAATTCCCACCAAAGTACAAATTTTGATTTTTAAAAATTAAATTTTTAAAACTTTTTAATTATATCTAAATTGTGAATTTTAGTTACAATTTTTTTTTCCTATTTAGTGTGTATTAAAATTGGTTTTATGGCTTCTTGAGAAGCATGTGTCAAACGGCTACTTCACTGTGTATGCCAAGCCACTTTTTGTCCTAGTTCACTGTGTACGTTACACACACAATGACTACACAAGTGGTTTTGAGATCTTTTGGTTTGTAACAACAAAATCTACTCCAAATCTTCCATTTGCTTATTCTTTTATACTTGGCTTATTTTTCTAATTATCATCTACTATATTATTTTGACCAACTCGATTCGAGTCAGGTTCACTTCAACCATCTAGTGGACGTGATCATTGAGAAGATGCTACTGCAAGCATCTGGGTTAGATCTTGAAGTCGTTAGTGTTCGTCAGTACCCTCATGTAGAGAGACTCAACTATTTTAGGACAGTGATCACACGCCTTTCGGACTCACAGACCAACTCTTTCTAAATAAATTTATTTGATTTATATAAATTGCATGCATTCATTTAAATCGCATGTTATATTTTAATGATCTAACCACTTTTTGCATACTTTATTTTTAATTTTAAATTACAAAATTCATAGTTATTTTGCTCAAATCATAATTCTAGTATTTGTTGTGTTGGTAAAAATTCAACAGCCAGTTTTTCTAATTCCAACCATAAATCTATAAATAAAAACTATCATTATTTTTACAATCTAAAGTAGCTGATTTTTTGTTGTTGGGAAAAAAATGTTTTTTTTTTCTGGAAACAAAAATAGTAGTAGTTTTTTGGGAAAAAAAAATTGTTACTGTTTTTCTGAAAAAAAAACTGTTTCTGTTTTTTGAAAAAAAAAAACCAATTTTTTGAATTTTCTAGGAAAACAATTTTTTGCAAAAAAAAAAAAAAAACAGTCTTTCAGAGAAGGGGGGAAAAAAGTTTTCTGGAAACAAAAAAAGTCTTTTAAAGAAGGGGAAAAAATAGTTTTTTGAATTCTTCTGGAAAAAAAAAAAATTCTAGAACAGTTTTTCTGAAAAAAACCTGTTTTCTAAATTTTTTTTTTCTGGAAAACAGTTTTGTTGAAATTTTTTTTTGAATAGTAACAGAATCTATCTAAAGTGATCTACAACAATTAAAAAAAACAATAGCTACTTGCTTTAATTAAAAAAAAATATAGCTACTTGCTTTCAGAAAATAAAATAAAATTAAAGTTTCAAGAGCTATTACAATAATTTAAATACCTTTCTTAATTTTGTTACAAATAGAGTTTTGACAGTCGACATTTAAATTAAATACAAGTTATTTGCATATCTCTTATTATTTATTTGCCCTTGAATTCTAAATTAAGGATGACTAGGCTAGAAGAAGCTAATAGTGTCAAACCTGAAAAATTTAGTGGTCAAAATTTTCGTAAATAGCAAAAACAGGTTCGATATTAGTTGATCATACTAGGCTAAATTTCTACTACAAAAGAGTCTCAACCTAGTCAAGAGTTCACTTTATGGTATACCCTTGAACAAATTAAATATCATTGTCAAAATAAGATTCTTAGTACTTTTTCTGACCATCTTTATGATGTTTGCCATAATACTACGACAACCGCTAAAGAGCTTTGGAACACCTTAAAGGCCGAGTATGAGATTGTTGATGCTAGAATTAAATGGTTTATGATCTCTAATTTCAATAATTACAAAATGGTGGAGAATAAACTCGTTGGTGATCAAATTCATGAATATCAAGAATTTTTGAGGAAAATTGAAAATGGTGGAACTATATTTAGTGAAGATTTTAAAGTTTCAAGCTTAATTAACAAACTTCCACCTTCTTGGGATAATTTTGTTAAGACCCTTAGGTATAAGCAAGGAGAGTTAACTTTAACCCAAACTATTAATGCGCTTAGGGTTGAAGAAAAGTATAAAGTTAGTACAAACTCACAAAATGAGAGACCCCCTAAGGTAAACCTAGTGAAAAATAGTAACAACAACTATAACAATTTCCGACCTAGGGGAAGAAATTTTAAGAATAAAAGCTTTAATGGTCGTCGTAATAATGATCAAAAACAAAACTATCAAAACAATAATAATAATAATAAGTTCAGGGGCTTAGGGAGAGAGAGGATGTCTTACTTTGTTTATGGACAAACCAATCACTTGGCTAAGGATTGCTACTACAAGAAAATTGAGCCCTGTAAGCCAAAGCCCAAGCCAAATCAAAGAGGTCTAGGAGCCCAAGTCAATGTTCTAGTGGATGAAGATAACTCTGTCGAACCCTCATTTATGTATAATCGTTCACTTGTTAATTTTACTTATCAAGATAAAGATTGGTGGTTAGACTCTGGGGCTAATATACATGTTTACTTTGATCGTGATTTATTTAAATCTTATTAGAAATCAAGTGAAGGAAGTGTAACGCTAGGAAATGATTCCGTCGCACAAGTACTTGGAATTGGAGATATAGAGTTAAAGATGACATCTGGGAAGACATTGACTTTGAAGGGAGTGCAACATGTTCCTGAAGTTAGAAGAAATTTAGTCAGTGAGTCGTCTTTAGTCCAACAAGGTTATAAGGTTATAATGGAGTCAAATAAAAATGTGATAACTAGGAATAATATATTTGTTGGCAAATGATATGTTTGTGATGGTTTGTTTAAATTAAATATACTTTTGGAAGCTAATGAAATTTATCATCAACTTTTCAATGTTGAATCTTACAATGTATGGTATGGAAGATTATGACACATAAGTCTAAAGAAAATCAAAAGGATGATGGATCTCAATCTTATTCCCAAATCTCATATAGATTTTAAACATAAGTGTGAAATTTGTATACAAGCCAAACAAACTAGAAAACATCATAAAAGCGTAGAAAGGAATACTCAACTTCTAGAACTTATATATAGTGATGTATGTGATTCTAGTAAACCGCCAACAAGAGCCGAAAATAAATATTTTGTGACCTTTATAAATGATTGTTCTAAATATTGTTATAGTTATCTTATCAAGAACAAAGATGAAGTATTTAATAAGTTTAAGATATATAAAAATGNCGTAATAATGATCAAAAACAAAACTATCAAAACAATAATAATAATAATAAGTTCATGGGCTTAGGGAGAGAGAGGATGTCTTACTTTGTTTATGGACAAACCAATCACTTGGCTAAGGATTGCTACTACAAGAAAATTGAGCCCTGTAAGCCAAAGCCCAAGCCAAATCAAAGAGGTCTAGGAGCCCAAGTCAATGTTCTAGTGGATGAAGATAACTCTGTCGAACCCTCATTTATGTATAATCGTTCACTTGTTAATTTTACTTATCAAGATAAAGATTGGTGGTTAGACTCTGGGGCTAATATACATGTTTACTTTGATCGTGATTTATTTAAATCTTATTAGAAATCAAGTGAAGGAAGTGTAACGCTAGGAAATGATTCCGTCGCACAAGTACTTGGAATTGGAGATATAGAGTTAAAGATGACATCTGGGAAGACATTGACTTTGAAGGGAGTGCAACATGTTCCTGAAGTTAGAAGAAATTTAGTCAGTGAGTCGTCTTTAGTCCAACAAGGTTATAAGGTTATAATGGAGTCAAATAAAAATGTGATAACTAGGAATAATATATTTGTTGGCAAATGATATGTTTGTGATGGTTTGTTTAAATTAAATATACTTTTGGAAGCTAATGAAATTTATCATCAACTTTTCAATGTTGAATCTTACAATGTATGGTATGGAAGATTATGACACATAAGTCTAAAGAAAATCAAAAGGATGATGGATCTCAATCTTATTCCCAAATCTCATATAGATTTTAAACATAAGTGTGAAATTTGTATACAAGCCAAACAAACTAGAAAACATCATAAAAGCGTAGAAAGGAATACTCAACTTCTAGAACTTATATATAGTGATGTATGTGATTCTAGTAAACCGCCAACAAGAGCCGAAAATAAATATTTTGTGACCTTTATAAATGATTGTTCTAAATATTGTTATAGTTATCTTATCAAGAACAAAGATGAAGTATTTAATAAGTTTAAGATATATAAAAATGAGGTTGAAAATCAATTAGAGAGAAAAGTGAAAAGACTAAGGTCCAATAGAGGGGGTGAATATACTTTAACTGACCTTAGTACATTTTGTGAAGAATATGGAATAATACATGAAGTGACTCCTCCTTATTCTCCTCAATCAAATGGGGTAGTTGAAAGAAAAAATAGAACCTTAATAGATATGGTAAATTCAATGTAGATTAATTCCCGCTTATCTGATAATTTGTTGGGGAAGCTGTACTTAGTGCTTGTTTCATCTTGAATAAAATATATGTTAAAGATAATGAGAAAACTTCATATAAGATATGGAAGGAAAAAGTTCCTAACCTTAGCGTCATGAAAATGTGGGAGTGTTTAGTTAAGGTAACTATTCCCAAACCAAATAGAAAGAAAATAGGTCCTAAGATCGTAGACAAAGAAAATAGGTCCTAAGACCATAGACACCGTCTTTATAGGATATTCCCAAAATAGTAGCGCTGATAGATTCTTAGTTATTAACTCGGAGGTTAGTGGAATTTCAAACAATACTATAACTGAATCTAGAGATGCTAAATTTTTTGAAGATATTTTTTCTTTTAAAAATACAATGCCTAGTCAAGTAAGAGAAACACCTTCAACTAGTAATCAACCTTCTACTAGTTCTATTGCTCCTATAGAAAAAAATATAGAACACCAAGCAGAGTTAAGGAGAAGTAAAAGACCAAGAATAGAGAAGGACTTAGGAGAATGATTTTTTACTTTTCTAGTAGAAGGAGAACCAACGACATATAAAGGAGCTATGTCCTTTATAGATGCACCTTTTTGGAAAGAGGCTATTAATAGTGAAATTGAATCTATATTGCTTAATAATATTTGGGAGATAGTAGAATTATCTCTTGGAAGCAAAGCTATTGGGTGTAAATGGGTATTTAAGAAGAAACTAAAACCTGATGGTAGTATAGATAAATACAAAGCTAGATTGATGGCTAAAAGATTTACTCAAAAGAAAGGGATATATTATTTTGATGCATACTTGCCTGTGACTAGTATTACTACCATTAGAATACTAGTAACCCTAGCATCTATTCATAACTTAGTAATACTTCAAATGGACGTCAAGACCGCTTTTCTAAATGAGGATTTAGATGAAGAGATATATATGGAACAACCTGAGGGGTTAATGGTAAAAGGACAAGAACATAGGGTTTGTAAGTTAGTGAAATCTTTATATGACCTTAAACAAGCTCCCAAACAGTGACATGAAAAGTTTGATAAATGAATTTTAAAGTATGATTTTCAAATTAACGAAAGTGATAAATGTTTATACTACAAGGATAGTGATGTTGGTTGTGTGATTTTATGTCTCTATGTAGATGATATACTAATTTTGGGGACAAGCTTAGAGGTTGTTATTGATGTTAAATCTTATTTATCTACTAAGTTTGATATGAAAGACTTGAGAGAAGCCTATGTAGTATTGGGAATGAAAATAGAGAAAACATTTAATGGAATATCTCTAAGTCAGTCTAGCACCATAGAGAAAATGTTGAAAAAGTTTGATTTTTATGATAGTAAGTCTATATCAACACCATATGATCCTCATGTACATTTGAAGAAAAATAAAAGAGAACCGATCTCACAATTGAAGTACTCACAAATGATTGGATCTTTATTATACATAGCAAATAAATCTAGACCTGATATCTCGTATGCCGTAGGGAGACTAAGTAAATACACATAGTTCGAGTAAAGAGTATTGGGTTGCTTTAGAGAGAGTCTTTAAGTATCTTAAAGAAACCTTAAACTACTCTTTATGTTATAGTGGATTTCCTAATGTAGTTGAGGGCTTTAGTGATGCAAATTGGATCACTTATAGTTTAGATATAAAATCCACTACTGGCTATGTTTTTTGTTAGGAGGAGCAGTCATATCTTGAGGATCTAAAAAAACAACCCTAATATCAAGACGTATTATGAAGTCATAACTTATAGTCTTAGATACCACGTGTGCTGAGGCTGAGTGGATAAAGAATTTATTACTAGAGATATCTCTAGTGGAAAACCCATACTTGTCATTTCATTACACAGTGATAGTAAAGCAGTGATTGAGTTTATGAAGCAAAATCATAATAATAAAAAGATGAATAAACATATACAAGTGAGATATAAATCAATAAAAAAAATACTAAGTAAAAGTATAATCTCACTAGACTTTGTGAAGTTTGAGCAAAATATAGCTGATCAGCTAACTAAAGGACTTTCGAAGAAAACTGCCTCAAAACTGTACAGGGGGATGAACTTAAGCCCACAAGAGAGTCACCTAGGGAGGTAACCCAACTTCTGTGATTGGAGATCCCATGAAGGAAGTTCAATGAGTAGAAACAATTCATATTGTGTGACTCATTAACACTGTTATTTAGGAAATATCCAAGATGAGATATTTTTCTTGCTCATCCCTATGACAGAAAGTTCTTATGTAGTGTGACGGTAAGGAAGAGTTTTACCCTGAATAAGATTGAGGCAGGAACACTCTTGCAGGGTATTGTGCACATGTATCCTTGGAGGAATCATCTAAGTGAGTAGTTGTGAGGCCGCAATTATGAGAATTGGGCTATTCTCTAGAAACTCTTATGAGAATCAAGATCAAGTGCAAGACCATTAATAACACTGACCCGTGAATCTTGACCAATATCGGTACTTTGTGTGTGACTTGTTGAACTCTAATTCAAAGGATCTAGTTCAAGCCTTTGATCCCTATGATCCTTCAGAGGAAAACTGTTAATACTAAGTGAGGTTCAAGCCTGAAAAATACCTACACCTATAACATAGTATAATAGTTTCCCATATTTTCTCTATTAAAGTATAACATATTTGAAATATTTTGAAATTTCAAAAATTTGTGAGAAATTGTAAGACTAAAAATTAAGTTTTTAAAACTTTGTAATTATGTTTAAATTGTGAATTTCAGTTACAGTTTTATTTTCTTATTTAATGTGCATAAAAATTGGTTTTTTGGCTTCTTGAGAAGCACGTGCCAAACGGCTACTTCACTGTGTATGCCGAAACGACTTTTTGTCCTAGTTCATTGTGTACGTTACACAAACAGCGACTATATAAGTGGTTTTGAGTCTTTTGGCTTGTAACAACAAAATCCACTCCAGAATCTTCCATTTGTTTATTCTTTTATACTTGACATACTTTTTTAATTATTATCTATTATTTTATTTTAACCAATTCGATTCGAGTCAGGTTCACTTCAACCTTTCAGTAGACATGATTATTGAAAAGGTGCTAATGCGAACGTCTGGGTTGAATTTTGGAGTCGCTGGTGTCCGTCAGTACCCTCACATGAAGATACTCAACTGTTTTAGAATAGTGATCACACTCCTCTCGGACTCGCAGACCAACTCTTTCTAAATAAATTTATTTAATTTATATAAATTGCATGTATTCATTTAAATCACATGTTATATTTTAATGATCTAACCACTATTTGCATACTTTATTTCTAATTTTAGATTACAACATTCATAGTTATTTTGCTCACATTATAATTCTAGTATTTATTGTTTTGGTCTAGAATTCAGTAGCCATTTTTCCTAATTCCAACCATAAATCTATAAATAAAAACTATAATTATTTTTACAATAAGTGCGTCTCTATTTGCCAAAAACAAATCAAAATTTTCTCCCGTTACCTACAAAAAAAAAAAGTGTAAGTAATATAATTTCACTAAAAAAATCCAATATGTAATTATAACTAATGATACCAAAATTTATCCAAGGTTTAAGTGTAGACCTCTAAACTCAGGTCTTCCACCACAAGTCTTCTAGCTCGGACCTCCCAGCTCAAGTTTTCCATCTCAGGTCTTCCCGCTTGGACCTCCCAGCTTAGGTCGTTCAACTCTGGTCTTTCCTTGTGTACACTATGATAGCGGCAGTTCACATCTTCTAAAAAGTCGCGTCACGTTTAGGGAATATAACGTCTAACGACCAAAGATTTTGAGCACATGAGTCGTAACAACCCCCAAGAAGATCACGTTGATTATGCAAGGATCCCCGTTGTTACACAAAGATCACGACAGCTACCCAAGAATCATGCTGATTACACAAAGCTCCTACACACTATAAATAGGGACTGATTCCTCGCTTTAAAAGGGTTTTGAACATATGTGAATAAACTCTTCATAGCCTTGTAATCTTCTTTCCCAAATAATAAAAAATTCCCTAGGAGCAAGAGACTATTAAAATGGACTAGTCAATCTTCCAAGTTAGTGAACCACTATAAATTTTCTGTCTATTGATTTCAATTGATAATTGTTGTCTCAGTAATTGACTATTTACCACTATGAGCCTAGTAGTTCAGATTGGACGTTTCCATGAATCCCTATCATCATCCCTAATAAATCTTTAAGTCATTTCTCCCCTTTTAAGCTTGAGCTCTTCTACACAACTACATTTATTACACCATCAATATTACTATCCATATCAACATTAAATTTCAGAATGCAAGTTCTATTCATAACTATTGGGAATTGTTAGTGATTTTCTAAGGTTTTTTTTTTGCTTTGCATTATCTTTGTTTTTTTTTTTTTTTTTTTTTTTTTGGGGGGGGGGGGTTCTCACCAGCCTGAAAAATTTTTTGTTATGTCAATTTTTTTGAACCTTGGTCAAAGCCTAGGCGTCAAAAAAATTTAGGCCGATACTATTTTGGAGATCTGTATTCTGATATCACATCCTCACAGACATGCAATATTACGATCCAATAGCAAACAATTACCTATACATATATACATCAAACATCATATACACACGGTATACTTGTGGGCCAATTATTGTATGTTGATATAACCAGCTACTTGCTTTGAACCCGAACCCGATCTAAGCAGGATTTCCCATCAAGCAGGTTACCTTGTTGCAGCTCCAAATATTGCCTGTATTTCATTGGAACATATCTAGGGGGATTGTTTTCACTTTCTACCAAGGTGGAAGCTGGGCTAACACTTGTTTCGAGCGATGGCCCAATGGCGATGGGTAGCGATATTCTTGTGACTCTGTTATTCACAACTGCTCGATGTATAACGCTCCTGTACTTCCCATTGCTGAATATCTGGCAAAACATAGCGTGGGTAAAGTTCAGTCAACACAATTGCAAGATGAGAATGACGCAATTAAGCAAACAGTGTTGAGTTACCATACAAACCCAATATCTATGAAAAACAACGGGGGAGAACCTTGTGAAGCAGATTGGGCAATACGGAATGATATGACTGCAATCTTCTGAAGTTTGACCCAACTCCAGAGGTTCTGGATTTATCTTTTCATGGTGGTTGTCTTGTTGATCATGAGTTCCTATTAAGTAAAATGGGCATGGCTTCACTCATTGCTTTCTTCTTGTGAATTCTATAGGTATTAGAAGTCCAAGAGCTGGCCATCTACTTTCTTATTTGTCCAAAGCCTTCAAATGTCTTTATTTGAATGAACCCGTTATTTTGGAGCAGGGATATTATCTTTTCCATAAAGAATAAGCTACCATTTGGTAGCTTTTTTTTGAAGTAAAATTTTCAAATATAAAAGTAATTCTATCATAAAAGCAAAAAACCATATTTTATCACTATATAATATAAGTGATCCATAGTAATCTTCATGTATAAAAAGAACTTATAGATGCATCTACGAATACTATTGCACACATGATTATAAGTGAATAAGCTTGGATAAAAAAAACAAAAAAAAAAAGCAAACATGCAAAACCAAACACTCCTTAAAAAAAAACACTAAAAATAACATTATCAAATGGTTACCTCAAGGTGATCACCGGTGTTTACTAGATAAGAGTTAGGAATGGCGTTCACATTGACCCACTTTCCATTGTGCTGTACTTGAAGGCCTCCCACTCCATTCTGTATAAGGAATGTCAAAAGGCCATGATCTGAATGAGGTGGCAAGCCCATGGCAAGTTCAGGCTGTGGACAAGGTGGATAGAGGTTGGCAGTAAAACTTTGAAAGCCTGAGTCCATATTCAAGGCTTTGTCCACATAGCTCTCTTCCAGTCCTAGACTCTTCCATATTCCTCTGAGTAATTCCCTTGCAACTTTTCGAGTTCTTTCACAATACTCTGATAAATGCTTACTGCAGCGACAACCACCAAAGAGATCGTAGTATCTTAACATTTTAGGATTATGGCACAGAAGAGTTACTTATTCGTATTATTGTACCAAAGGTTACTAACTTACTACAAACTAAGGGTAGGGTTATTACAAAATAAGGTCGAGTTTACGATTTAATTTGGTGAGGTTGTGGCAAAATTGGGTTGTTTGGCACCGACCTCAACATATTCGGATTCAATCCAATTTCTTTCTAGTTGTAACCTATCTATAGAGCTCTGTAACTGACCTTTTTTGGTTGTTGCTTAACCTGAAATCAGTTGTATCTAAACTTCGTTTTTTTTTTGTACACTTCAGTATGCTACTGAAGTCAGTTCCGAGTCTTACACTATTTTAACTATTGGTCCATAAAAATGCTGTTATACACGAGGGTGAAAGATTGTAGCAACTATGTTATTATACAGCTAGTTATTATATCTGAATTTGTGATAGAATTGAACGAGATAATCACCTATTCCTAAGTTATATATTCCTAATGTTCCAAGGGTATTTCTCTTTATATTGTGCAATCTTCATTTGAATCGAGGACAAAACTACTTTTTCCCCAAAACACATCATTAGATCTAACCTATTCTTAAGAGGAAGAGAAAGTGAAAGTGAAAGCAATAGAATAGTGACACACAACCCCATGTTGAATCTACGAATGGACCCACTTTACTCAGACCTCATTCGAATGCATTCTCTCAGGAAGTAGCATACTCATGTTGCCTACTTTAGTTCTTTTCATCCCGGGACCAACTGGTTTCACACCGGGAGAGCAATATCCGGAGCAACGACCCCAACTGCTTGGAAGATACTTTGGCAGTGTCAGAATGTGCCAAAAGTACTTCAACTTTATGATTGCATAGATTCATAAGCGGTTGCTTATGCATTTAGTGTTCGACATGGCTTCAAACCACCATTTGTATAAGAAGCTCTGAAGTTGATTCTTTGTGCGATGTTTGTAAGTGAATTATTCATACCATAAAATTTTTACTCTGCAAGAAACATTATATTAAATGGGGAACATATATGTGGGATGAGACTCAGAACACTTGTGAGAGGGCACATATTCATGCGGTGATACTTGAACACGTGACAAATGCAAGACAGAATAGTCATACAGTGGAGTATCTCTTTCAACTCTTACAAGAACTAAAAACCGTAATGACTGGTCGTTCTTATTCTCAGCTGGCTAGTTTTTGTAGATTCCCAAATGGTCTCCTATGTTTACCACGTCATCCTTTCGGTGGGTTCAAATGATACTCTGTAATTTGACATATAAAGCTAATACAAATTCAAAAAAGTCCACCTTAAATTCAATTCAGCGTAGCAGCAGCATTTGGGTAATAGAGATTTTAAGCTGATTGATAATAAACATGATCCGTTTTAGATGCCTTTAATAAAGAAGGCACCCAAACTAACAATAATGCAACTTGGTTCTAATTACTGACCAAATTTACTTACATAATCCCCTGCCATCATTCTGGCTTTAACCGGTTGTTAATCCCATGGTGAATCCATTAGTATTTGAAACCGACTGTTAATTCATAACCAACAATGAATTGGATCAACAAATGATCTGAAATGATTAGGTCCATGTAACATTACCCTGAAATCAAACATTTAAAACTTTTTATCAAGCATTTGAGTCGGTGAAAAGATGCAAAGAACTTGTACCTGAATCCAATAGGTTTGTTGGGAGAGTGAAATTCTGGATGCACAATGACCTTTACAAAATCTCTCCAGAAGAAAACCTTTTCCTTGGAAGTATTGAAGCTGGTACCACACCTGATTGGGTCTAAAACATGCTTCCCTGCAAACTCCTGCTTCTCCTCCTCCGTCAGATTGAAAAACTCATCACTCGCATTGATCATCGCCTTCATCAGAGCCTCTGGTACACCATGATTAACCACCTGAGACCCATCAGCCAATACACATTCAATAAGCCCAACATATAAGAGCAAGATGGTTACTTTTTTTGCATCATACCGAAAATTAGGAATTAATTGGATAAGGTAATGACTCAATTAAATAAAGTTATGACAATGGATCATTTGGAATCAATACTAAAATATGAGGATCAACCATAACATTTTACGATCCATTCCAACTCTTTTGACCATACATATTTACCTATTCTAATCCCTTCTATCTTTTATCTTCTTTCTATTTGCACACGGGTATTGTTTTGAGCATAATCCTAGTATATATATGTACGGGCACCGATTAAGTTACGACTCAAAAAATGCTAATTCCTTTCTATACGACACCTAATTCAACACCCTAGTCAATCCCAACAAACACAGAAGATAATATGACAGAATCTTTCGAATCAGGAGTGGCAAATTGAACAAAAGAATGCATATTTCTTAAGGATTAAAGGGCAATACAATCGTGTGGTACTTAGAAAATGATATACCATGAAGAAGCCCCACTCTTGACAGGCTTTCCCAAGGTCTTGGATGGTTTTGGAGCGCTGTTCAGGAGAAACATTAGTGAGTAAGGAAAAATCAATAATAGGTACTGAGTCTTCTGGGTCTGAAGCTCTGGTTTCATTGGGTTTTACAGAGTAGGCATAGTTAGAAGGGATGGTTTTGAGATCAGGTGATTCAGCTAGTGTTTTGATGCATTTCATCTTGGATGGCTGAACGTTAGAAGTTGCAAGTGGGAGTTGGGTAACTGTTGGAGCACTAGAGAGAGAGAGAGAGAGAGACAGAGAGAAGGGTCTCTGAATAAAGAGGCGGTTGAGTCTGACTGCAAAGAATTCATCACTTCCTATTTTCAGCTTCCTCTTCTTTTTTTTTTTCCTTTTTTTTGTGGTAAAAACTACTTTCACCCTTAAATTGAACATTATTATATTCAAATTTCACGATCGATTATTGTCATTTTAAATAAATTTCAATCACATTCCTTCTAATTTATTATATTTTCAAAAATATTCATTTTATTATTAAAAATATCATTTACATTTATTCTAATTTATATTTAAGCATCATTAACACCCCTGTCATTAAACTATCATTTATAACAAAAATAATTTATTTAAAAAATAAAAATTGCCCTCACATAAACTCCAAACAATCTTTCTAAATAAAATTTGATTAAAATTCAAGTAGATTAAAATTTATTTTTCTACATATTAAAATTTGAATTGATTAAAATTAGTTTTTTTACATATTAAAATTTAAACTGATTAAAATTAGATTAGAACTGATGAAATTTTTTTTTTTTTTACATATTAAAATTTGAGCCTATTAAATTTTTTTATGTATTAAAATTTGAGCCAATTTAAGTTTTACTTGAGCTATTAGCATCAATTAAAATTTACTTCTAGTCGATTAAAATTTATATTTTTTATTTATTAAAATATGTGCTAATTAAAATTTGGTTCATTAATATTTGAGTCGATTAAAATTTGTATTTTTTATGTATCAAAATTCGAACTAATTAAAATTTAATGCGAGTTGATTAAAATTTGATTTGAGTCGATTACAAAGACTCAAATAGAATTTTAATTGACTCAAATTTTAATCCATAAAAAAATATAATTTTTAATTGACTTAAATTTTAAAACATAAAAAATAAATTTTATTTAGCTCGAATTAAATTTTAATTAACCTGAATTCTAATACGTAAACAAATTTAGAAAAGAGATTGGGTCTCATTAAAAATATACTTATCTAGAGGGAGTATTGATGAAATTGTTTCTCTAATATATTATAGATAATTTAGTAAAATTGTATTTTAATTAACATTTTTAATCTGACAGCAAATGTTAGTGAATATTCAAAAAATTCGGGGTACAACTGAAATTTTCCCTAAAATATTTTAAACCTAGGTCATATTTGAATTAGCACGAATAATCCATGAATTCAACATCTTTAGTATTAGAATTCTTTTTTTTCCCTCTCTCAACAAAATTAACTTTTAGTTGATTTTCTATAAACTAAAAATCTATTGAATACATATTCTAAATTAAGTTTCAAGTGATGGTCCATTGAACATACCTAGAGATATTCTTGTAACTCTGTTATTCACAACTGCTCGATGCATAAAGCTATTGTACTTCCCATTGCTGAATATCTGAAACACACACACACACACACACACACACACAATGGACATAAGTCGACAGATAGTGGCATGTTCAAACCCGAATCCATTAAAAGTGATAAAAACAGATATGGATTAAAATTCTCATAATTGGTCAAAAATATGAAATCCATAGCCAAAGATTCAAATTCGAATCAAAATCCTATCACTTGGTAGGTCTATTTGATGGTCTTATTCAAATGAGCCCATTGTTTTAGACAAGAATACTTTCAGACTTGCATAAAATAAGATTAACAGAAAGGAGTTAGGAAGGGCATTCACATTGACCCATTTTCCATTGTGCTGCAGTTGCAGGCCTCCCACTTCAAAATCTAAAAGGGGCACTGCCAGCCGGTTTGATGGTATCTCCCAGAATGTCATTCAAAACTATCTAAGCACAGTAAAACTCGATTTTCTCTTTGAGCACTTACTGATTTAAGCAAGAGAGAGAACAAGCTGGATAGGTCTTCAGCCTCCTTTTAATCCTGTTCCTTGTTTGCAGGACTCTCGAGCAATGTCGCCCTGATGTCTCGATCACAAATTATTACACAAGAAAAGGCCCGTACACCTTTTAAGTTTGTGTTGGATGTTTCTCTTTTTACTTTGAATTGACTTGAGGGCTGGACCTTTTTTTTTTTTTTATATAGATTTTGCATGTTCTTAAAATGAAGGGAAAGTGAAACAATATGGGATTGGTCACATTTGAACTTGGATCATGTCTAGGGATGAACATTTGTTTAACTATCCGAACAAATTCACTTTACATAATTCTAAATTATTTCATTCGATCTCTTTCAAAAACTCACAATTAGAATAACTAGTTCGTCTTATCCTCGGCTAGCTATTTTTTTGAAACTCAAGCACAAATTGTCTAACTCTGAACTCTCTCTCTCTTGATTTGCTACCCCTAACCATAATTCAACCATCAGTGCAATGAAATTGAATATATTTTTACATTCGGGTATATGAAATTGAAAAAAAAAAAAAGAACAAAAATTTTGAGTCAGATCATTGTGCTTTCATTGAAACTCATCATATTAATAATCAATAACATGGACCAATCCTCCATCGATATTACTTATTCAACTTAGTTTCTGATTTTTGGATTGTTGTTCTAGTCTTCGATGTGTCTATGTAGTGACAATGTTTTCGTGACAGAAACGTAAAATTTGTTGTGAAATCAAATGATGATAATAAAGTGAAATTAACGAAAAGAATGATAAGAATGTAATTTAAAAAATCATACAACATAGAATTTACGTGGTTCGAGAATTTGTTTACATCCATGAAACTACAGGGATTTCACTATTATGAAGAAAGAATGTAGAGTGTTTCCGGCCGTACAGAATCAAGAACCCTAATCACCAAAATAATAGTTTTTATATGTCCTGCGTACAAGGCTACAAAACGGGCTCAAAAATTTTCTCGGGGGCAACCATGAGTGCCGATAAGCCCATGAAATAAGCCATAGAGAATTTTCTATTTAAAAACACACAATATTATTTCGGATCGAGTCATTATCTAGATCACACACACAACTAGACTCCACCAAAACAAAAAAAAAACCCCTACAAAATTGAATGTTCATCAATTCATAAGACATCGCCTTTTGAGTTGATTCTTAAAAAGGTAAAAATCCCAATTGATGTGCCCTTTAGGTCTTAAAACCGAGTACATTTTGTTTCAATAAATTTTTCAAGTGTCATTGAATGATATTTCACCAAATAATATATACCAACGCTAGAATTTTACATTTTTCTTAAATAAATTCTCCCAACTATATTTGAAAAGAAATTAATTATCCATAAAGATAAAGTTAACTTTTTGAGTATGATGCCTGATTAAGTTTATTACTGGTTGTATCCTAATAAATGTGTAGAAAGTTTTGCTTGTCTTACAATTGAGAGAGGAAAGGAAGGCCTTGTTTGGTTCTCCGAAGTTTAAAAATTGGTCAGAATCTGATCTAAAAAGTTTTATGCGCTTAATAGTGCGGTGTTTAAGGGAAAGAAAATGACCAGACATATAGGCTCTTTCCTAATACATGAAAAAGGCCAATCAACGCGCTTTTAGCACTTGTCTATTGACTTGGGGCATTGAAGCTCACCTTAAAAACAAGAAAAAAGGATGAACAAAATGTCCAAAAAAAAAGAACTAGCCAAGCTTCTTCACAATTATTTATAGGATGGATGAATGGATGAAAAATGAAAATGATTAATTATTTTTTTTTGTGCTTGCTAAGATAGAAAAAATATTTTATATTTTTAATCATTGTATTTATATATGAAATTAATGTGTACATAATATATGTATATATCAAATGATATATAGACAAATAAAATACATTTCAACACAAATAATTAACTTTTCATCTAATTTTCTTCCAATTTTGGAGGGATTGATTTTGGTGAGTTAAAAGAAAAGGTTATTCATCCACTTTTCATCTTTTCTATTTTGTTTTCTTACCAAACATGATGTTTTTGTAACGCCCCAAAAACCCCCGTGGGTGACATTACATTCTAAAAATCATTTACCGTATGAGAGCATTAAGTAAAATTCATCACGACGAAAGTTTCATTCATCAACCATTCATATTTTAACAAAATTTGGGCAGAGTCTCCTTTGTACGGGGAGCTCTACCCAAAACACAACCTGTACAATTATATTACAATTGACCACACCGGGTCCACATATGCATAACTATTGACCACACCGGGTCCATTTTTCCATCATAAAATAAACTTGCATTCATCATATGTCATATCCACACTATCATCCCAAATTAATAGGTCTAATCTTGGCCTTTACATCTCCAAAATGTAATAATATAACGCAGCGGAAATAACAGAAATGAACTAGAGTTCAAAAGGATATTCTAAGCATAATCTAGTCTAGAACAAAATAAAAGTGTCGCTCTAAGCGTCCACCTCGGGATCCACATCCCCGTCAAGCGGAGTCTTCCAATGGGTGGGCTCCTCGGCTCCTAACTCCTCCTCAAGTGTGAAATCTGAAAAAATTTTATTTGTAGGGGGTGAGCACGAAGCTCTGTAGCAAAATCCTCTCAACTCAAACAAGGTTTGAAAAACATAGCAAACGGTCGGTCTCATTTCACAACTAACATATATATAGGTTTGGAATGAAAACAGTGACATTTTAAAAGAGATCTCAAGTTTAAACAATAGCAATAATCAGTTAAAAGAATAAAGTGAGTTTAGCATCGATAAACAAAATTCTAATTTAAGCTATTTAAGAAGGGCTTCTCCCTAAGCATTGTCCCATACCAATGCATCGGCAAGAACGACCCAACTCCCGATTCCATGTATTTTTGGTTCATCCCCGTACCATGTATGTTGATTGCTTCTCGTGAATCTACCTAACGATCATGCCTAGTCCACCAATTCCAACCAACAATCACAAATCTCTTTAGGAAGGGCGTGTACCGTCTCCTACGGCATTGACGAAATCCTCCCAAGGTGTCTAGTATACTAACCCTTTTCCTCGGTGTATATGTGAACAATAGTGATCGCGAGCACAACAACGATCCACTACGAGCATTAGGCAACCATCTCACCCCCCATTGGGATAGACTAACCTCTAACACTCTACGGCATCTCTCGAAGGTAATCCAAGTCCATCACAACAACCATACAATGAGGAAATCAAGAATATTCACAATTCACAACAATTTCCCAAATATAGTAAAATCCCCAATTTTGTTTTCACATTTGTCATATAATCGAATAATCCAAGAAAATATGCAAGAGATCGTAATCTATATCATTTTGTTATACAATATTCAACACTAAAGTTTTAAAATCAAAGACAAAGAAGAAATTAGGAGAAAATCCCCTTTTCTTGAAAACTAGGGCTTTGAAGAAAAAAAAAAAAAATCAATAGAGCTTTGGTGGTTACCCACCCTTCATATTGTTCAAAACATGGCATTTATTACAAATAGAACAAGAATCATGTATTTCATATTATATATATGAGAAGGAGAGTGAAGAAACATATATCTATATACATATATATATCTATATATATATATCTAGCCTCAATGTGAGAGATTGAGAGAAAATCCCCTACCTTAAATCAAGATTCCAAGCTAAGACCCAAGCTTCAAGACCTTCTTGCTCTCCTTTCTTTTCCTCTTAATCTTCTCCTCCTAGGGTTTCAAAAGATTTGGGTGAGAGGGTAGCAAGAATGGAAGAAAATGGGAGGAGAATGTATTCTTGAAGAATTTGAAGTTTTGATTTCTACAAGGTATAAATCCCTCTTGATTGGTATTTCTATCTTCCTCTCTTCCTCTAAAATGGTTCCTAGGGTTTGGAGGGGTGAAATGAATGCTAAAGGGACGACATTAGGTTTTTATAGGGCAAGAAAATCGAGCAAAACCCGATATTTTCTGTTCAGAAAAAATCGGGTTTCCTTCGTACTGTTCACAGATTTTTGGTGCGACTTCCAGGTCTATTTTGACCCATTTAGAGGTCGAATTGGAAATTTTTCATGAAATACACTTTTGTATCCCTAGATGTCTGCTATGTCCTGTCAAAATTTCAGATCAATTGGACATCAAAATATAAAGTTATGATCAAAATACTAAACAATGTCTATCACCCCTTTTTACCCAATTTCACTCCAATTTGGTTTTACTTCTAAAATACTTCCTAACTTCTAATACATCCCATATTACCTCTCCCAATGTTTTCCGACCTCCCGAATTCAATGGTAATGTTATTTTGATAAAAAAAAATTAATATATTTATTTAGTTACCCTTATCAATCTTAAACACATCCAAAAAAAAAAAAATTAAGTTTGACCCAAAAGTCAATCCGTTCGAAACTCAAACTTCATGATTAATATTTCAACAATGATTCTAAGTTTTTATCCTCATTTTATTCATATTTGGAAAACTCTTAAGATATTAGTATTCTTATTTAATTTTAGTACAGGGTCTTACAATCCACCCCCCTTAAAGAAAGTTTCGTCCTCGAAACTTACCTCAAGTAGCGAACAAATATGGATATTTCTCTCGCATCTCCCACTCCGGTTCCCAAGTTGCTTCCTCTACGCCATGATGTTGCCACAGGACTTTCACCAGCTGGATTACCTTGTTGCGAAGCACTTTCTCCTGGATATCAAGAATCTTCACCGGCTGCTCTTCATAGGTGACTCCATCTTGCACTTCAATATCCTCCAAATCCACGACATGCGACGTATCTGGTTGACATTTCCTCAACATCGAAACGTGGAACACGTCATGAACTCCTGACAATGATACTGGTAGCCGAAGTTGGTATGCTACTTTGCCCACTGTCTTGATCACTTCAAATGGACCGATGTACCTTGGAGCGAGTTTTCCTTTCTTACCGAATCTAAGTACGCCCTTCTTGGGTGACACTTTAAGAAATACAAAATCTCCCTCCTTGAATTCCAAAGGTCTTCTTCTCCTATCTGCATAGCTCTTTTGTCGACTCTGTGCTGTGCGTAATCTCTCCCGAACACTTCTCTGTTGTCTCCCGTACAATCTCGGGCCCAAACATACTACACTTCGATCAGTGATACTCTCCCAACACTTCTTCCCTCACTTGGTCGTCGTTTGGCACGCATAATCTTCCCCAAAACTGTAACTCCTCATTCTTTAAAGACCAATCCTCAACAATCTCATTCCTCTCCAATTTATCCCGAATTTTTGTCAACTCGGGATCTAATCGTTGCAACTCCACAATCCTTTGTCGGAGGATTGGTTGAGCTACTAGGTTAAACAAACATGGTCGATCCTCCGGTCCATTAACCCATAGATCAAACTCCTCCAACGTATCCATCATTTTCCACCGTTTAGCCGCAAGGACATTGATTTCACCCTGAGACTTCCTACTCAATGCATCCGCTACTACATTAGCCTTCCCCGGATGATAGTTGAGAGTGAAGTCGTAATCTTCTAAGTACTCAATCCACCTTCTCTGCCGGAGATTTAATTCTTTCTGTGTGAACACATACTTGAGGCTTTTATGATCCGAGAACACTTGAAATTTCTCTCCATACAAGTAACACCTCCACAACTTAAGAGCAAAAACCACAGCGGCTAGCTCCAAGTCGTGAGTGG
>CAUOFW020006280.1:887162-921512 GCA_963454935.2 Ilex paraguariensis | reverse complement strand
ATCAACCATTCATATTTTAACAAAATTTGGGCAGAGTCTCCTTTGTACGGGGAGCTCTACCCAAAACACAACCTGTACAATTATATTACAATTGACCACACCGGGTCCACATATGCATAACTATTGACCACACCGGGTCCATTTTTCCATCATAAAATAAACTTGCATTCATCATATGTCATATCCACACTATCATCCCAAATTAATAGGTCTAATCTTGGTCTTTACATCTCCAAAATTTAATAATATAACGCAGCGGAAATAACAGAAATGAACTAGAGTTCAAAAGGATATTCTAAGCATAATCTAGTCTAGAACAAAATAAAAGTGTCGCTCTAAGCGTCCACCTCGGGATCCACATCCCCGTCAAGCGGAGTCTTCCAATGGGTGGGCTCCTCGGCTCCTAACTCCTCCTCAAGTGTGAAATCTGAAAAAATTTTATTTGTAGGGGGTGAGCACGAAGCTCTGTAGCAAAATCCTCTCAACTCAAACAAGGTTTGAAAAACATAGCAAACGGTCGGTCTCATTTCACAACTAACATATATATAGGTTTGGAATGAAAACAGTGACATTTTAAAAGAGATCTCAAGTTTAAACAATAGCAATAATCAGTTAAAAGAATAAAGTGAGTTTAGCATCGATAAACAAAATTCTAATTTAAGCTATTTAAGAAGGGCTTCTCCCTAAGCATTGTCCCATACCAATGCATCGGCAAGAACGACCCAACTCCCGATTCCATGTATTTTTGGTTCATCCCCGTACCATGTATGTTGATTGCTTCTCGTGAATCTACCTAACGATCATGCCTAGTCCACCAATTCCAACCAACAATCACAAATCTCTTTAGGAAGGGCGTGTACCGTCTCCTACGGCATTGACGAAATCCTCCCAAGGTGTCTAGTATACTAACCCTTTTCCTCGGTGTATATGTGAACAATAGTGATCGCGAGCACAACAACGATCCACTACGAGCATTAGGCAACCATCTCACCCCCCATTGGGATAGACTAACCTCTAACACTCTACGGCATCTCTCGAAGGTAATCCAAGTCCATCACAACAACCATACAATGAGGAAATCAAGAATATTCACAATTCACAACAATTTCCCAAATATAGTAAAATCCCCAATTTTGTTTTCACATTTGTCATATAATCGAATAATCCAAGAAAATATGCAAGAGATCGTAATCTATATCATTTTGTTATACAATATTCAACACTAAAGTTTTAAAATCAAAGACAAAGAAGAAATTAGGAGAAAATCCCCTTTTCTTGAAAACTAGGGCTTTGAAGATAAAAAAAAATCAATAGAGCTTTGGTGGTTACCCACCCTTCATATTGTTCAAAACATGACATTTATTACAAATAGAACAAGAATCATGTATTTCATATTATATATATGAGAAGGAGAGTGAAGAAACATATATCTATATACATATATATATCTATATATATATATCTAGCCTCAATGTGAGAGATTGAGAGAAAATCCCCTACCTTAAATCAAGATTCCAAGCTAAGACCCAAGCTTCAAGACCTTCTTGCTCTCCTTTCTTTTCCTCTTAATCTTCTCCTCCTAGGGTTTCAAAAGATTTGGGTGAGAGGGTAGCAAGAATGGAAGAAAATGGGAGGAGAATGTATTCTTGAAGAATTTGAAGTTTTGATTTCTACAAGGTATAAATCCCTCTTGATTGGTATTTCTATCTTCCTCTCTTCCTCTAAAATGGTTCCTAGGGTTTGGAGGGGTGAAATGAATGCTAAAGGGACGACATTAGGTTTTTATAGGGCAAGAAAATCGAGCAAAACCCGATATTTTCTGTTCAGAAAAAATCGGGTTTCCTTTGTACTGTTCACAGATTTTGGTACGACTTCCAGGTCCGTTTTGTCCCATTTAGAGGTCGAATTGGAAATGTTTCATGAAATACACTTTTGTAGCCCTAGATGTCTACTAGTTCCTGTCAAAATGTCAGATCAATTAGACATCAAAATATAAAGTTATGATCAAAATACTAAGAAGTGTCTATCACCCCTTTTTACCCAATTTCACTCCAATTTGGTTTTACTTCTAAAATACTTCCTAACTTCTAATACATCCCATATTACCTCTCCCAATGTTTTCCGACCTCCCGAATTCAATGGTAATGTTATTTTGATAAAAAAAAAATTAATATATTTATTTAGTTACCCTTATCAATCTTAAACACATCAAAAAAAAAAAAATTAAGTTTGACCCAAAAGTCAATCCGTTCGAAACTCAAACTTCATGATTAATATTTCAACAATGATTCTAAGTTTTTTTATCCTCATTTTATTCATTTTTGAAAAACTCTTAAGATATTAGTATTCTTATTTAATTTTAGTACAGGGTCTTACAGTTTTATTTATTCCTCTAACTTCTTTCCTTCTAATTTTTTATCATTCTATTTTTTCATCATATCAAACGGAACATAAACCTAATAAATCATATGGTGTGTAAAAGTCCAATTTTGAAAAGAACAACGACTACTGCTTTTCACCTCAATTGTCATGCTAAGCCAAGAAATAAAAGCTGAAAGAGAAGTTAGAGGGTGATGGATACCTAAATTTCAGGAACTTAACATCAAACATTTCACTTAAATTGTTCATTTTCATAATCTTAGCTGATTCTTTATTAATGGTAAATATCAAATACCATGAAAAAAAAAAAATCAACTATTTCATTTACCAAGAAAGAAAAGAAAATGATTTTAGATCAATTTCATCAAATCACTCAATAAGAAATGAGGAAAGTTTAAATTTTAATCTGAATTCGATGAGCATTTAGATTAACATTTTGAACTATACAAATTCGAATTAAATTCATTATATTATATTTCATGAATTGAAATTTGGTTATATCTAAATTTTATCGAACTTATATGCGCATATATAAAAATATATGATATAATTGAGGGATTATTAGATGAAATTGAGTTGACATTTAAAATGGATTAGATTTTTAATTCTTTACGGATGCACCTATGAATGACAAAAAAATAGACCTGCTTGGTGATTGGATTGAGATTTCGAAAGCATTCAGAAATGAAAAGTGAAAATTCGATTTAAATTTAATTTGTTAACAAGTCTAACAGCAGGGGTGTTGTGATCGGAACGCCAATGATTAAATATTGGTTCATGAGTTGCGTTTAACCAATGAGCAATCATAAAACTAATATGAAAATGCAGTTAAAACTATGTACAAGTTGAAAAAAGAATCGAGGTCATACAAATTAAAATGACATTTTATTTAATTTGTAGTATGCATGACACAACAATATTAAAAAATTATATATATAGAGTCTAAAAAATTGACACCACTATGTCAAATAACAATTATTTTTTCAAAAAAATATCGTCAAAAGTTTCTCCAAATACATTATTTCAAAAAATTATCAATATGTGTACATTATCATATATGTATAATTAATATGTGAAATAAAAATTATATTACATCAAAAATTATTGGAAAAATTTAAGTCATTTTCTTTCTAGTTTATCATATCATCAAGATACTCCATCTATTATCTAAAACATATATGAAAACCCTTCTAGTTTATATTTAAATATTACTAACACTCTTTGTCATTAAATCACCATTTCTAATAAAACTTTTTATCTAAAACACTAAAATTGCCCCTACAAGAACCCCAAACAATCTTTCAACATAAAATTTGATTAAAGTTCGAGCTAATTAAATTTTTTTTACATATTAAAATTCAATTCAAGCTGTTTAACTTTTATTTTATTTTACGTATTAAAATTCACTCCTATTAAAATTCCTTTTGTTATGTATTAAAATTTGAGTTGATTTTAGCTCAACCTGAGCTGTTTGTGCCGATTAAAATTCGATTAAAATTGATATTTTTGTATTTATTAAAATTTGTGTCAATTAAAATTTTATTTAAGTTGATTAAAATTAATTTTAAACGTATTAAAATTTGAGTCGATTAAAATTTATATTTTTTTACGCATCAAAATTTGGGTCAATTAAAATTCAATGTAAGTTGATTAAAATTTGATTCAAGCTGATTAAAAATGAAATTTATTCGGCTTGAATCAAATTCTAGTCGATCCTAATTTTAATACGTAAAAAATATTATAAAATAGAGGGGGTTTCGTTGAAAATATGTCCATCTAGAGGGAGTTTAGATGAAATTTTTACTAAAATATATCATAGGCAATTTAGTAAATTTTTATTCTAGTTAAGATCTTTAATTTGATAGGGGTGTCAGTGAAAATTTAGAAATTAGAAGGGATGTCTTTACAGATATAGTAAATTAGAATGAATGTGACTGAAATGTTTTCAAAATTAAATAATTCAACTTGTTATAGCAATAAGTGATGTGATAAGAATAAGAGAAAAACATATGTGGGGATAAAATTTAAAATGTTATCTATCTTATTAGCTAGTTATTGTATGTGTTTGAAAGTACCAAATAATAAAAAAAAATGGTCAACAATAAATATATTTATATTCACACCTAGAATTAAACTACAAATATAGAGCAAAGAAAATAATTTAAGCACTGGTTGTAGTGGGAGTGAATGGTGGTAATTGTGGTGGTGGGAGACGGTGATGGTTGCGGTAGGTGGCGGCCACCTTTGTGATTGTGGCAGTCATGGGTGGCAATGGTGATGTTGGTGGTGGATTTTTGGTGACAACGGTGTTAGCGACAGTTATGGGTGACGATGGTAGTGGTTGTGGGCGACGGTGATGGTGGTTGACAATGATGGTGGTAGGCAATGATGATGGAGGTGGTGGGCGATGACGGGTGCTTTTGTACGACAGTATGATGAGTTATGATAAATAGCGGTGGTGGGCAATGCTGGGTGGTGGTGGGTTGTGATAGTGGGTGGTGATGAGTAGTGGTGAGCAACAATGGTAATGGTGGGTGTTAACAGTGGGCGGCTATGATAATGGTAATAAATATAAGAATGAGATAAAAATTGTGGTGGGTTATGGGGGTGGACGACAATAATAGAAATCGGTGGTGGGTGGCGATGGTGGTAGGGCAGCGGGGATGGTGGGGGTGGGTTGGCGACAATAGTGGGGGCGACAGCGACAACGACGGCAGTAATGGTGATGGTGTTGGTGTTGGTGTTGGAGATGGTGGTGGTGGTGGGGTGGCAGTTGTGGTGGTTGTTGTGGCAAAGGTGGTGATGGGGTGGCTGCGGCGATGGTGGCAGTGGTAGTGGTGATGGGGTGGCGGTGGTAGTGGTAGAGCGATTTCAAATACTATTTTTTTTAAAGTATTCATAAGTAGTTATAAATTTTAGAAGCACTTTTAAAAAGTCACTCCAATCACATCCTTAGAGACCTATTTTTTCTATTAAATTTGAGGTGTGAATATTAGCTATCGGATTAATTTTAGAGTAAAATTTAAAGAGATCTCAACCGTGAAAAGCAAAAGTTATTTTGTTTATTTTTTAAAATTTGAATTGTATTTTACTTTATTATATAGAATATATGAAAAATGAGAACCTGAGAAAGAGATTTGTCTATGTGAGAGGGAGTGATTTATGTGAAAGATAGAGAGATGTGCATGATAGAAAGATCACTTTGGTTGAGAGAATTTTTAGGATCTCAGATTTGAAATTTTTTTGATATATTTTATCTAGGTAATAATATACTGACAAAGTTGTCTTTTGCATCGATATTGTTCGTAATGACACCAAAAAGCAGTGCTTGAACTTGTTGACCTATTAATCTACCCCATTGTATCGACCAACGAAGAGCCCTAGTTCAAAATTGGATGGACATTTTGGTCAAGGCATATGTAAGCCAAAAGGTAAGGATTGGATGGGGAGAAAGTAAATTTGATTCAACCCCCTGTCAAGTTCTTGTCCAACTTCATCGACGAGACGCAGGCCTAAAAATCTACCACACTGTACCGACCAGCGAAAAGCCCTAGTTCAAAATTGGATGGACATTTTGGTCAAGGCATATGTAAGCCAAAAGATAAGGATTGGATGGGGAGAAAGTAAATTTGATTCAACCCCCTGTCAAGTTCTTGTCCAACTTCATCGACGAGACGCAGGCCTAAAAATCTACCACACTGTACCGACTAGCAAAAAGCCCAAGTTCAAAATTGGATGGATATTTGGGTCAAGGCATATGTAAGCCAAACGGTGAGGATTGGATGGGGAGAAAGTAAATATGATTCGATCCCTTGTCAAGTTCTTGTCCAACTTCATCGACAAGACGCAGGCCAAAAAATCTACCACACTATACTGACCAGCGAAAAGCCCTAGTTAAAAATTGGATGGACGTTTGGTCAAGGCATATGTAAGCGAAATGGTGAGGATTGGATGGGGAGAAAGTAAATTTAATTCAATCCCCTGTCAAGTTCTTGTCCAACTTCATCGATGAGACGCAGGCCTAAAAATCTACCACACTGTACCGACCAGCGAAAAGCCCTAGTTCAAAATTGGATGGACATTTTGGTCAAGGCCTATGTAAGGCAAAAGATAAGGATTGGATGGGGAAAAAGTAAATTTGATTCAACCCCCTGTCAAGTTTTTGTCCAACTTCGTCGACGAGACGCAGGCCTAAAAATCTACCACACTGTACCGACTAACAAAAAGCCCTAGTTCAAAATTGGATGGATATTTTGGTCATTTTGGTCAAGGCATATGTAAGCCGAATGGTGAGGATTGGATGGGGAGAAATTAAATTTGATTCGATCCCCTGTCAAGTTCTTGTCCAACTTCATCGACGAGACGCAGGCCTAAAAATCTACCACACTGTACCGACTAGCAAAAAGCCCTAGTTCAAAATTGGATGGATATTTTGGTCATTTTGGTCAAGGCATATGTAAGCCAAATGGTGAGGATTGGATGGGGAGAAAGTAAATTTGATTCGATCCCCTGTCAAGTTCTTGTCCAACTTCATCGACGAGACGCATGCCTAAAAATCTACCACACTATACTGACCAGCGAAAAGCCCTAGTTCAAAATTGGATGGACGTTTGGTCAAGGCATATGTAAGCCAAACGGTGAGGATTGGATGGGGAGAAAGTAAATTTGATTCGATCCCCTGTCAAGTTCTTGTCCAACTTCATCGACGAGACGCATGCCTAAAAATCTACCACACTATACTGACCAGCGAAAAGCCCTAGTTCAAAATTGGATGGACGTTTGGTCAAGGCATATGTAAGCCAAACGGTGAGGATTGGATGGGGAGAAAGTAAATTTGATTCGATCCCCTGTCAAGTTCTTGTCCAACTTCATCGACGAGACGCATGCCTAAAAATCTACCACACTATACTGACCAGCGAAAAGCCCTAGTTCAAAATTGGATGGACGTTTGGTCAAGGCATATGTAAGCCAAACGGTGAGGATTGGATGGGGAGAAAGTAAATTTGATTCGATCCCCTGTCAAGTTCTTGTCCAACTTCATCGACGAGACGCAGGCCTAAAAATCTACCGCACTGTATCGACCAGCGAAAAGCCCTAGTTCAAAATTGGATGGACATTTTGGTCAAGGCATATGTAAGCCAAACGGTGAGGATTGGATGGGGAGAAAGTAAATTTGATTCGATCCCCTGTCAAGTTCTTGTCCAACTTCATCGACGAGACGCATGCCTAAAAATCTACCACACTATACTGACCAGCGAAAAGCCCTAGTTCAAAATTGGATGGACGTTTGGTCAAGGCATATGTAAGCCAAACGGTGAGGATTGGATGGGGAGAAAGTAAATTTGATTCGATCCCCTGTCAAGTTCTTGTCCTACTTCACCGACGAGACGCTGGCCTAAAAATCTACCACACTGTACCGACTAGCAAAAAGCCCTAGTTCAAAATTGGATGGATATTTTGGTCATTTTGGTCAAGGCATATGTAAGCCAAATGGTGAGGATTGGATGGGGAGAAAGTAAATTTGATTCGATCCCCTGTCAAGTTCTTGTCCAACTTCATCGACGAGACGCATGCATAAAAATCTACCACACTATACGGACCAGCGAAAAGCCCTAGTTCAAAATTGTATGGACGTTTGGTCATGGCATATGTAAGCCAAACGGTGAGGATTGGATGGGGAGAAAGTAAATTTGATTCGATCCCCTGTCAAGTTCTTGTCCAACTTCATCGACGAGACGCATGCCAAATAATCGACCACACTGTACCGACCAGCGAAAAGCCCTAGTTCAAAATTGGACGGACGTTTGGTCAAGGCATATGTAAGCCAAACGGTGAGGATTGGATGGGGAGAAAGTAAATTTGATTCGATCCCCTGTCAAGTTCTTGTCCAACTTCATTGACGTGATGCAGGGCAAATAATCGACCACACTGTACCGACCAGGGAAAAGCCCTAGTTCAAAATTGGACGGACATTTTGGTCAAGGAATATGTAAGCCAAACGGTGAGGATTGGATGGGGAGAAAGTAAATTTGATTCGATCCCCTGTCAAGTTCTTGTCCAACTTCATCGACGAGACGCAGGCCTAAAAATCTACCACACTGTACCGACCAGCGAAAAGCCCTAGTTCAAAATTGGATGGACATTTTGGTCAAGGCATATGTAAGCCAAAAGATAAGGATTGGATGGGGAGGAAGTAAATTTGATTCAACCCCCTGTCAAGTTCTTGTCCAACTTCATCGACGAGACGCAGGCCTAAAAATCTACCACACTGTACCGACTAGCAAAAAGCCCTAGTTCAAAATTGGATGGATATTTTGGTCATTTTGGTCAAGGCATATGTAAGCCAAATGGTGAGGATTGGATGGGGAGAAAGTAAATTTGATTCGATCCCCTGTCAAGTTCTTGTCCAACTTCATCGACGAGACGCAGGCCTAAAAATCTACCACACTGTACCGACCAGCGAAAAGCCCTAGTTCAAAATTGGATGGACATTTTGGTCAAGGCATATGTAAGCCAAAAGATAAGGATTGGATGGGGAGAAAGTAAATTTGATTCAACCCCCTGTCAAGTTCTTGTCCAACTTCATCGACGAGACGCAGGCCTAAAAATCTACCACACTGTACCGACTAGCAAAAAGCCCTAGTTCAAAATTGGATGGATATTTTGGTCATTTTGGTCAAGGCATATGTAAGCCAAATGGTGAGGATTGGATGGGGAGAAAGTAAATTTGATTCGATCCCCTGTCAAGTTCTTGTCCAACTTCATCGACGAGACGCAGGCCTAAAAATCTACCACACTGTACCGACCAGCGAAAAGCCCTAGTTCAAAATTGGATGGACATTTTGGTCAAGGCATATGTAAGCCAAAAGATAAGGATTGGATGGGGAGAAAGTAAATTTGATTCAACCCCCTGTCAAGTTCTTGTCCAACTTCATCGACGAGACGCAGGCCTAAAAATCTACCACACTGTACCGACTAGCAAAAAGCCCTAGTTCAAAATTGGATGGATATTTTGGTCATTTTGGTCAAGGCATATGTAAGCCAAATGGTGAGGATTGGATGGGGAGAAAGTAAATTTGATTCGATCCCCTGTCAAGTTCTTGTCCAACTTCATCGACGAGACGCAGGCCTAAAAATCTACCACACTGTACCGACCAGCGAAAAGCCCTAGTTCAAAATTGGATGGACATTTTGGTCAAGGCATATGTAAGCCAAAAGATAAGGATTGGATGGGGAGAAAGTAAATTTGATTCAACCCCCTGTCAAGTTCTTGTCCAACTTCATCGACGAGACGCAGGCCTAAAAATCTACCACACTGTACCGACTAGCAAAAAGCCCTAGTTCAAAATTGGATGGATATTTTGGTCATTTTGGTCAAGGCATATGTAAGCCAAATGGTGAGGATTGGATGGGGAGAAAGTAAATTTGATTCGATCCCCTGTCAAGTTCTTGTCCAACTTCATCGACGAGACGCAGGCCTAAAAATCTACCACACTGTACCGACCAGCGAAAAGCCCTAGTTCAAAATTGGATGGACATTTTGGTCAAGGCATATGTAAGCCAAAAGATAAGGATTGGATGGGGAGAAAGTAAATTTGATTCAACCCCCTGTCAAGTTCTTGTCCAACTTCATCGACGAGACGCAGGCCTAAAAATCTACCACACTGTACCGACTAGCAAAAAGCCCTAGTTCAAAATTGGATGGATATTTTGGTCATTTTGGTCAAGGCATATGTAAGCCAAATGGTGAGGATTGGATGGGGAGAAAGTAAATTTGATTCGATCCCCTGTCAAGTTCTTGTCCAACTTCATCGACGAGACGCAGGCCTAAAAATCTACCACACTGTACCGACCAGCGAAAAGCCCTAGTTCAAAATTGGATGGACATTTTGGTCAAGGCATATGTAAGCCAAAAGATAAGGATTGGATGGGGAGAAAGTAAATTTGATTCAACCCCCTGTCAAGTTCTTGTCCAACTTCATCGACGAGACGCAGGCCTAAAAATCTACCACACTGTACCGACTAGCAAAAAGCCCTAGTTCAAAATTGGATGGATATTTTGGTCATTTTGGTCAAGGCATATGTAAGCCAAATGGTGAGGATTGGATGGGGAGAAAGTAAATTTGATTCGATCCCCTGTCAAGTTCTTGTCCAACTTCATCGACGAGACGCATGCCTAAAAATCTACCACACTATACTGACCAGTGAAATGCCCTAGTTCAAAATTGTATGGACGTTTGGTCATGGAATATGTAAGCCAAACGGTGAGGATTGGATGGGGAGAAAGTAAATTTGATTCGATCCCCTGTCAAGTTCTTGTCCAACTTCATCGACGAGACCAAGGCCTAAAAATCTACCACACTGTACCGACCAGCGAAAAGCCCTAGTTCAAAATTGGATGGACATTTTGGTCAAGGAATATGTAAGCGAAACGGTGAGGATTGGATGGGAAGAAAGTAAATTTGATTCGATCCCTTGTCAAGTTCTTGTCCAACTTCATCGACAAGACGCATGCCTAAAAATCTACCACACTATACTGACCAGCGAAAAGCCCTAGTTCAAAATTGGATGGACGTTTGGTCAAGGCATATGTAAGCCAAACGGTGAGGATTGGATGGGGAGAAAGTAAATTTGATTCGATCCCCTGTCAAGTTCTTGTCCAACTTCATCGACGAGACGCAGGCCTAAAAATCTACCACACTGTACCGACTAGCAAAAAGCCCTAGTTCAAAATTGGATGGATATTTTGGTCATTTTGGTCAAGGCATATGTAAGCCAAATGGTGAGGATTGGATGGGGAGAAAGTAAATTTGATTCGATCCCCTGTCAAGTTCTTGTCCAACTTCATCGACGAGACGCATGCCTAAAAATCTACCACACTATACTGACCAGCGAAAAGCCCTAGTTCAAAATTGGATGGACGTTTGGTCAAGGCATATGTAAGCCAAACGGTGAGGATTGGATGGGGAGAAAGTAAATTTGATTCGATCCCCTGTCAAGTTCTTGTCCAACTTCATCGACGAGACGCAGGCCTAAAAATCTACCACACTGTACCGACTAGCAAAAAGCCCTAGTTCAAAATTGGATGGATATTTTGGTCATTTTGGTCAAGGCATATGTAAGCCAAATGGTGAGGATTGGATGGGGAGAAAGTAAATTTGATTCGATCCCCTGTCAAGTTCTTGTCCAACTTCATCGACGAGACGCATGCCTAAAAATCTACCACACTATACTGACCAGCGAAAAGCCCTAGTTCAAAATTGGATGGACGTTTGGTCAAGGCATATGTAAGCCAAACGGTGAGGATTGGATGGGGAGAAAGTAAATTTGATTCGATCCCCTGTCAAGTTCTTGTCCAACTTCATCGACGAGACGCAGGCCTAAAAATCTACCACACTGTACCGACTAGCAAAAAGCCCTAGTTCAAAATTGGATGGATATTTTGGTCATTTTGGTCAAGGCATATGTAAGCCAAATGGTGAGGATTGGATGGGGAGAAAGTAAATTTGATTCGATCCCCTGTCAAGTTCTTGTCCAACTTCATCGACGAGACGCATGCCTAAAAATCTACCACACTATACTGACCAGCGAAAAGCCCTAGTTCAAAATTGGATGGACGTTTGGTCAAGGCATATGTAAGCCAAACGGTGAGGATTGGATGGGGAGAAAGTAAATTTGATTCGATCCCCTGTCAAGTTCTTGTCCAACTTCATCGACGAGACGCAGGCCTAAAAATCTACCACACTGTACCGACTAGCAAAAAGCCCTGGAAAGCCCTAGTTCAAAATTGTATGGACGTTTGGTCATGGCATATGTAAGCCAAACGGTGAGGATTGGATGGGGAGAAAGTAAATTTGATTCGATCCCCTGTCAAGTTCTTGTCCAACTTCATCAACGAGACGCATGTCTAAAAATCTACCACACTATACTGACCAGCGAAAAGCCCTAGTTCAAAATTGTATGGACGTTTGGTCAATGCATATGTATGCCAAACGGTGAGAATTGGATGGGGAGAANAAGTTCTTATCCAACTTCATTGACGAGACGCAGGCCTAATAAGCGACCACACTATACCGACCAGCGAAAAGCCCTAGTTCAAAATTGGATGGACATTTTGGTCAAGGAATATGTAAGCCAAACGGTGAGGATTGGATGGGGAGAAAGTAAATTTGATTCGATCCCCTGTCAAGTTCTTGTCCAACTTCATCGACGAGACGCAGGCCTAAAAATCTACCACACTGTACCGACCAGCAAAAAGCCCTAGTTCAAAATTGGATGGATATTTTGGTCATTTTGGTCAAGGCATATGTAAGCCAAATGGTGAGGATTGGATGGGGAGAAAGTAAATTTGATTCGATCCCCTGTCAAGTTCTTGTCCAACTTCATTGACGAGACGTAGGCCTAATGATCGACCACACTGTACCGACCAGCGAAAAGCCCTAGTTCAAAATTGGACGGACATTTTGGTCAAGAAATATGTAAGCCAAACGGTGAGAATTGGATGGGGAGAAAGTAAATTTGATTCGATCCCTTGTCAAGTTCTTGTCCAACTTCATCGACGAGACGCAGGCCTAAAAATCTACCACACTGTACCGACCAGCGAAAAGCCCTAGTTCAAAATTGGATGGACATTTTGGTCAAGGCATATGTAAGCCAAAAGATAAGGATTGGATGGGGAGAAAGTAAATTTGATTCAACCCCCTGTCAAGTTCTTGTCCAACTTCATCGACGAGACGCAGGCCTAAAAATCTACCACACTGTACCGACTAGCAAAAAGCCCTAGTTCAAAATTGGATGGATATTTTGGTCATTTTGGTCAAGGCATATGTAAGCCAAATGGTGAGGATTGGATGGGGAGAAAGTAAATTTGATTCGATCCCCTGTCAAGTTCTTGTCCAACTTCATCGACGAGACGCAGGCCTAAAAATCTACCACACTGTACCGACCAGCGAAAAGCCCTAGTTCAAAATTGGATGGACATTTTGGTCAAGGCATATGTAAGCCAAAAGATAAGGATTGGATGGGGAGAAAGTAAATTTGATTCAACCCCCTGTCAAGTTCTTGTCCAACTTCATCGACGAGACGCAGGCCTAAAAATCTACCACACTGTACCGACTAGCAAAAAGCCCTAGTTCAAAATTGGATGGATATTTTGGTCATTTTGGTCAAGGCATATGTAAGCCAAATGGTGAGGATTGGATGGGGAGAAAGTAAATTTGATTCGATCCCCTGTCAAGTTCTTGTCCAACTTCATCGACGAGACGCAGGCCTAAAAATCTACCACACTGTACCGACCAGCGAAAAGCCCTAGTTCAAAATTGGATGGACATTTTGGTCAAGGCATATGTAAGCCAAAAGATAAGGATTGGATGGGGAGAAAGTAAATTTGATTCAACCCCCTGTCAAGTTCTTGTCCAACTTCATCGACGAGACGCAGGCCTAAAAATCTACCACACTGTACCGACTAGCAAAAAGCCCTAGTTCAAAATTGGATGGATATTTTGGTCATTTTGGTCAAGGCATATGTAAGCCAAATGGTGAGGATTGGATGGGGAGAAAGTAAATTTGATTCGATCCCCTGTCAAGTTCTTGTCCAGCTTCATCGACGAGACGCAGGCTTAAAAATCGACCACACTGTACGGACCAGCGAAAAGCCCTAGTTCAAAATTGGATGGACATTTGGGTCAACGCATATGTAAGCCAAACGGCGAGGATTGGATGGGGAGAAAGTAAATTTGATTCAATCCCTTGTCAAGTTCTTGGCCAACTTCATCGACAAGACGCAGGCCTAAAATTCTACGACACTATACTGACCAGCGAAAAGCCCTAGTTCAAAATTGGATGAACGTTTGGTCAAGGCATATGTAAGCCAAACGGTGAGGATTGGATGGGGAGAAAGTAAATTTGATTCGATCCCCTGTCAAGTTCTTGACCAACTTCATCGACGAGACGCAGGCCTAAAATTTGAGCACACTATACCGACCAGCGAAAAGCCCTAGTTCAAAATTGGATAGACATTTTGGTCAAGGCATATGTAAGCCAAACGGTGAGGATTCGATGGGGAAAAAGTAAATTTGATTCGATCCCTGGTCAAGTTCTTGTCCAACATCATCGACAAGACGCAGGCCTCAAAATCTACCACACTATACTGACCAGCGAAAAGCCCTAGTTCAAAATTGGATGGACATTTTGGTCAAGGCATATGTAAGCCAAACGGTGAGGATTGGATGGGGAGAAAGTAAATTTGATTCGATCCCCTGTCAAGTTCTTGTCCAACTTCATCGACGAGACGCAGGCCTAAAAATCTACCACACTATACCGACTAGCGAAAAGCCCCAGTTAAAAATTGGATGGACATTTTGGTCAAGGCATAAGTAAGGCAAAAGATAAGGATTGGATGGGGAGAAAGTAAATTTGATTCAACCCCCTGTCAAGTTCTTGTCCAACTTCATCGACGAGACGCAGGCCTAAAAATCTACCACACTGTACCGACCAGCGAAAAGCCCTAGTTCAAAATTGGATGGACATTTTGGTCAAGGCATATGTAAGCCAAAAGATAAGGATTGGATGGGGAGAAAGTAAATTTGATTCAACCCCCTGTCAAGTTCTTGTCCAACTTCATCGACGAGACGCAGGCCTAAAAATCTACCACACTGTACCGACCAGCGAAAAGCCCTAGTTCAAAATTGGATGGACATTTTGGTCAAGGCATATGTAAGCCAAAAGATAAGGATTGGATGGGGAGAAAGTAAATTTGATTCAACCCCCTGTCAAGTTCTTGTCCAACTTCATCGACGAGACGCAGGCCTAAAAATCTACCACACTGTACCGACCAGCGAAAAGCCCTAGTTCAAAATTGGATGGACATTTTGGTCAAGGCATATGTAAGCCAAAAGATAAGGATTGGATGGGGAGAAAGTAAATTTGATTCAACCCCCTGTCAAGTTCTTGTCCAACTTCATCGACGAGACGCAGGCCTAAAAATCTACCACACTGTACCGACCAGCGAAAAGCCCTAGTTCAAAATTGGATGGACATTTTGGTCAAGGCATATGTAAGCCAAAAGATAAGGATTGGATGGGGAGAAAGTAAATTTGATTCAACCCCCTGTCAAGTTCTTGTCCAACTTCATCGACGAGACGCAGGCCTAAAAATCTACCACACTGTACCGACCAGCGAAAAGCCCTAGTTCAAAATTGGATGGACATTTTGGTCAAGGCATATGTAAGCCAAAAGATAAGGATTGGATGGGGAGAAAGTAAATTTGATTCAACCCCCTGTCAAGTTCTTGTCCAACTTCATCGACGAGACGCAGGCCTAAAAATCTACCACACTGTACCGACCAGCGAAAAGCCCTAGTTCAAAATTGGATGGACATTTTGGTCAAGGCATATGTAAGCCAAAAGATAAGGATTGGATGGGGAGAAAGTAAATTTGATTCAACCCCCTGTCAAGTTCTTGTCCAACTTCATCGACGAGACGCAGGCCTAAAAATCTACCACACTGTACCGACCAGCGAAAAGCCCTAGTTCAAAATTGGATGGACATTTTGGTCAAGGCATATGTAAGCCAAAAGATAAGGATTGGATGGGGAGAAAGTAAATTTGATTCAACCCCCTGTCAAGTTCTTGTCCTACTTCACCGACGAGACGCTGGACTAAAAATCTACCACACTGTACCGACTAGCAAAAAGCCCTAGTTCAAAATTGGATGGATATTTTGGTCATTTTGGTCAAGGCATATGTAAGCCAAATGGTGAGGATTGGATGGGGAGAAAGTAAATTTGATTCGATCCCCTGTCAAGTTCTTGTCCAACTTCATCGACGAGACGCAGGCCTAAAAATCTACCACACTGTACCGACCAGCGAAAAGCCCTAGTTCAAAATTGGATGGACATTTTGGTCAAGGCATATGTAAGCCAAAAGATAAGGATTGGATGGGGAGAAAGTAAATTTGATTCAACCCCCTGTCAAGTTCTTGTCCAACTTCATCGACGAGACGCAGGCCTAAAAATCTACCACACTGTACCGACTAGCAAAAAGCCCTAGTTCAAAATTGGATGGATATTTTGGTCATTTTGGTCAAGGCATATGTAAGCCAAATGGTGAGGATTGGATGGGGAGAAAGTAAATTTGATTCGATCCCCTGTCAAGTTCTTGTCCAACTTCATCGACGAGACGCAGGCCTAAAAATCGACCACATTGTACCGACCAGCGAAAAGCCCTAGTTCAAAATTGGATGGATATTTTGGTCATTTTGGTCAAGGCATATGTAAGCCAAATGGTGAGGATTGGATGGGGAGAAAGTAAATTTGATTCGATCCCCTGTCAAGTTCTTGTCCAACTTCATCGACGAGACTCAGGCCTCAAAATCTACCACACTATACTGACAAGCGAAAAGCCCTAGTTTAAAATTGGATGGATGTTTGGTCAAGGCATATGTAAGCCAAACGGTGAGGATTGGATGGGGAGAAAGTAAATTTGATTCGATCCCCTGTCAAGTTCTTGTCCAACTTCATCGACGAGACGCAGGCCTAAAAATCTACCACACTGTACCGACCAGCGAAAAGCCCTAGTTCAAAATTGGATGGACATTTTGGTCAAGGCATAAGTAAGCCAAAAGATAAGGATTGGATGGGGAGAAAGTAAATTTGATTCAACCCCCTGTCAAGTTCTTGTCCAACTTCATCGACGAGACGCAGGCCTAAAAATCTACCACACTGTACCGACTAGCAAAAAGCCCTAGTTCAAAATTGGATGGATATTTTGGTCAGTTTGGTCAAGGCATATGTAAGCCAAACGATGAGGATTGGATGGGGAGAAAGTAAATTTGATTCGATCCCCTGTCAAGTTCTTGTCCAACTTCATCGACGAGACGCAGGGCTAAAAATCTACGACACTGTACCGACCAGTGAAAAGCCCTAGTTCAAAATTGGATGGACTTTTTGGTCAAGGCATATGTAAGCCAAATGGTGAGGATTGGATGGGGAGAAAGTAAATTTGATTCGATCCCTTGTCAAGTTCTTGTCCAACTTCATCGACGAGACGCAGGCCTAAAAATCTACCACACTGTACCGACTAGCAAAAAGCCCTAGTTCAAAATTGGATGGATATTTTGGTCATTTTGGTCAAGGCATATGTAAGCCAAATGGTGAGGATTGGATGGGGAGAAAGTAAATTTGATTCGATCCCCTGTCAAGTTCTTGTCCAACTTCATCGACGAGACGCAGGCCTAAAAATCTACCACACTATACTGACCAGCGAAAAGCCCTAGTTCAAAATTGGGTGGACGTTTGGTCAAGGCATATGTAAGACAAACGGTGAGGATTGGATGGGGAGAAAGTAAATTTGATTCGATCCCCTGTCATGTTCTTGTCCAACTTCATCGACGAGGCGCAGTCCTAAAAATCGACCACACTGTACCGACCAGCGAAAAGCCCTAGTTCAAAATTGGATGGACATTTTGGTCAAGGCATATGTAAGCCAAACGGTGAGGATTGGATGGGGAGAAAGTAAATTTGATTCGATCCCTTGTCAAGTTCTTGTCCAACTTCATCGACAAGATGTAGGCCTAAAAATCTACCACACTATACTGACCAGCGAAAAGCCCTAGTTCAAAATTGGATGGACGTTTGGTCAAGGCATATGTAAGCCAAACGGTGAGGATTGGATGGGGAGAAAGTAAATTTGATTCGATCCCCTGTCAAGTTCTTGTCCAACTTCATCGACGAGACGCAGGGCTAAAAATCTACGACACTGTACCGACCAGTGAAAAGCCCTAGTTCAAAATTGGATGGACTTTTTGGTCAAGGCATATGTAAGCCAAAAGATAAGGATTGGATGGGGAGAAAGTAAATTGGATTCAACCCCCTGTCAAGTTCTTGTCCAACTTCTTCGACGAGACGCAGGCCTAAAAATCTACCTCACTTTACCGACTAGCAAAAAGCCCTAGTTCAAAATTGGATGGATATTTTGGCCATTTTGGTCAAGGCATATGTAAGCCAAATGGTGAGGATTGGATGGGGAGAAAGTAAATTTGATTCGATCCCCAGTCAAGTTCTTGTCCAACTTCATCGACAAGACGCAGGCCTAAAAATCTACGACACTATACTGACCAGCGAAAAGCCCTAGTTCAAAATTGGATGGACGTTTGGTCAAGGCATATGTAAGCCAAACGGTGAGGATTGGATGGGGAGAAAGTAAATTTGATTCGATCCCCTGTCAAGTTCTTGTCCAACTTCATCGACGAGACGCAGGCCTAAAAATCTACCACACTGTACCGACTAGCAAAAAGCCCTAGTTCAAAATTGGATGGATATTTTGGTCATTTTGGTCAAGGCATATGTAAGCCAAACAGTAAGGATTGGAGGGGGAGAAAGTAAATTTGATTCGATCCTCTGTCAAGTTTTTGTCCAACTTCATCGACGAGACGCAGACCTAAAAATCGACCACACTGTACCGACCAGCGAAAAGCCCTAGTTCAAAATTTGATGGACATTTTGGCCAAGGCAAATGTAAGACAAAAGATAAGGATTGGATGGGGAGAAAGTAAATTTGATTCAACCCCCTGTCAAGTTCTTGTCCAACTTCATCGACGAGACGCAGGCCTAAAAATCTACCACACTGTACCGACTAGCAAAAAGCCCTAGTTCAAAATTGGATGGATATTTTGGTCATTTTGGTCAAGGCATATGTAAGCCAAATGGTGAGGATTGGATGGGGAGAAAGTAAATTTGATTCGATCCCCTGTCAAGTTCTTGTCCAACTTCATCGACGAGACGCAGGCCTAAAAATCTACCACACTGTACCGACCAGCGAAAAGCCCTAGTTCAAAATTGGATGGACATTTTGGTCAAGGCATATGTAAGCCAAAAGATAAGGATTGGATGGGGAGAAAGTAAATTTGATTCAACCCCCTGTCAAGTTCTTGTCCAACTTCATCGACGAGACGCAGGCCTAAAAATCTACCACACTGTACCGACTAGCAAAAAGCCCTAGTTCAAAATTGGATGGATATTTTGGTCATTTTGGTCAAGGCATATGTAAGCCAAATGGTGAGGATTGGATGGGGAGAAAGTAAATTTGATTCGATCCCCTGTCAAGTTCTTGTCCAACTTCATCGACGAGACGCATGCCTAAAAATCTACCACACTATACTGACCAGCGAAAAGCCCTAGTTCAAAATTGGATGGACGTTTGGTCAAGGCATATGTAAGCCAAACGGTGAGGATTGGATGGGGAGAAAGTAAATTTGATTCGATCCCCTGTCAAGTTCTTGTCCAACTTCATCGACGAGACGCAGGCCTAAAAATCTACCACACTGTACCGACCAGCGAAAAGCCCTAGTTCAAAATTGGATGGACATTTTGGTCAAGGCATATGTAAGCCAAAAGATAAGGATTGGATGGGGAGAAAGTAAATTTGATTCGATCCCCTGTCAAGTTCTTGTCCAACTTCATCGACGAGACGCAGGCCTAAAAATCTACCACACTGTACCGACCAGCGAAAAGCCCTAGTTCAAAATTGGATGGACATTTTGGTCAAGGCATATGTAAGCCAAAAGATAAGGATTGGATGGGGAGAAAGTAAATTTGATTCAACCCCCTGTCAAGTTCTTGTCCAACTTCATCGACGAGACGCAGGCCTAAAAATCTACCACACTGTACCGACTAGCAAAAAGCCCTAGTTCAAAATTGGATGGATATTTTGGTCATTTTGGTCAAGGCATATGTAAGCCAAATGGTGAGGATTGGATGGGGAGAAAGTAAATTTGATTCGATCCCCTGTCAAGTTCTTGTCCAACTTCATCGACGAGACGCAGGCCTAAAAATCTACCACACTGTACCGACCAGCGAAAAGCCCTAGTTCAAAATTGGATGGACATTTTGGTCAAGGCATATGTAAGCCAAAAGATAAGGATTGGATGGGGAGAAAGTAAATTTGATTCAACCCCCTGTCAAGTTCTTGTCCAACTTCATCGACGAGACGCAGGCCTAAAAATCTACCACACTGTACCGACTAGCAAAAAGCCCTAGTTCAAAATTGGATGGATATTTTGGTCATTTTGGTCAAGGCATATGTAAGCCAAATGGTGAGGATTGGATGGGGAGAAAGTAAATTTGATTCGATCCCCTGTCAAGTTCTTGTCCAACTTCATCGACGAGACGCAGGCCTAAAAATCTACCACACTGTACCGACCAGCGAAAAGCCCTAGTTCAAAATTGGATGGACATTTTGGTCAAGGCATATGTAAGCCAAAAGATAAGGATTGGATGGGGAGAAAGTAAATTTGATTCAACCCCCTGTCAAGTTCTTGTCCAACTTCATCGACGAGACGCAGGCCTAAAAATCTACCACACTGTACCGACTAGCAAAAAGCCCTAGTTCAAAATTGGATGGATATTTTGGTCATTTTGGTCAAGGCATATGTAAGCCAAATGGTGAGGATTGGATGGGGAGAAAGTAAATTTGATTCGATCCCCTGTCAAGTTCTTGTCCAACTTCATCGACGAGACGCAGGCCTAAAAATCTACCACACTGTACCGACCAGCGAAAAGCCCTAGTTCAAAATTGGATGGACATTTTGGTCAAGGCATATGTAAGCCAAAAGATAAGGATTGGATGGGGAGAAAGTAAATTTGATTCAACCCCCTGTCAAGTTCTTGTCCAACTTCATCGACGAGACGCAGGCCTAAAAATCTACCACACTGTACCGACTAGCAAAAAGCCCTAGTTCAAAATTGGATGGATATTTTGGTCATTTTGGTCAAGGCATATGTAAGCCAAATGGTGAGGATTGGATGGGGAGAAAGTAAATTTGATTCGATCCCCTGTCAAGTTCTTGTCCAACTTCATCGACGAGACGCAGGCCTAAAAATCTACCACACTGTACCGACCAGCGAAAAGCCCTAGTTCAAAATTGGATGGACATTTTGGTCAAGGCATATGTAAGCCAAAAGATAAGGATTGGATGGGGAGAAAGTAAATTTGATTCAACCCCCTGTCAAGTTCTTGTCCAACTTCATCGACGAGACGCAGGCCTAAAAATCTACCACACTGTACCGACTAGCAAAAAGCCCTAGTTCAAAATTGGATGGATATTTTGGTCATTTTGGTCAAGGCATATGTAAGCCAAATGGTGAGGATTGGATGGGGAGAAAGTAAATTTGATTCGATCCCCTGTCAAGTTCTTGTCCAACTTCATCGACGAGACGCAGGCCTAAAAATCTACCACACTGTACCGACCAGCAAAAAGCCCTAGTTCAAAATTGGATGGATATTTTGGTCATTTTGGTCAAGGCATATGTAAGCCAAATGGTGAGGATTGGATGGGGAGAAAGTAAATTTGATTCGATCCCCTGTCAAGTTCTTGTCCAACTTCATCGACGAGACGCAGGCCTAAAAATCTACCACACTGTACCGACCAGCGAAAAGCCCTAGTTCAAAATTGGATGGACATTTTGGTCAAGGCATATGTAAGCCAAAAGATAAGGATTGGATGGGGAGAAAGTAAATTTGATTCAACCCCCTGTCAAGTTCTTGTCCAACTTCATCGACGAGACGCAGGCCTAAAAATCTACCACACTGTACCGACTAGCAAAAAGCCCTAGTTCAAAATTGGATGGATATTTTGGTCATTTTGGTCAAGGCATATGTAAGCCAAATGGTGAGGATTGGATGGGGAGAAAGTAAATTTGATTCGATCCCCTGTCAAGTTCTTGTCCAACTTCATCGACGAGACGCAGGCCTAAAAATCTACCACACTGTACCGACCAGCGAAAAGCCCTAGTTCAAAATTGGATGGACATTTTGGTCAAGGCATATGTAAGCCAAAAGATAAGGATTGGATGGGGAGAAAGTAAATTTGATTCAACCCCCTGTCAAGTTCTTGTCCAACTTCATCGACGAGACGCAGGCCTAAAAATCTACCACACTGTACCGACTAGCAAAAAGCCCTAGTTCAAAATTGGATGGATATTTTGGTCATTTTGGTCAAGGCATATGTAAGCCAAATGGTGAGGATTGGATGGGGAGAAAGTAAATTTGATTCGATCCCCTGTCAAGTTCTTGTCCAACTTCATCGACGAGACGCAGGCCTAAAAATCTACCACACTGTACCGACCAGCGAAAAGCCCTAGTTCAAAATTGGATGGACATTTTGGTCAAGGCATATGTAAGCCAAAAGATAAGGATTGGATGGGGAGAAAGTAAATTTGATTCAACCCCCTGTCAAGTTCTTGTCCAACTTCATCGACGAGACGCAGGCCTAAAAATCTACCACACTGTACCGACTAGCAAAAAGCCCTAGTTCAAAATTGGATGGATATTTTGGTCATTTTGGTCAAGGCATATGTAAGCCAAATGGTGAGGATTGGATGGGGAGAAAGTAAATTTGATTCGATCCCCTGTCAAGTTCTTGTCCAACTTCATCGACGAGACGCATGCCTAAAAATCTACCACACTATACTGACCAGCGAAAAGCCCTAGTTCAAAATTGGATGGACGTTTGGTCAAGGCATATGTAAGCCAAAGGGTGAGGATTGGATGGGGAGAAAGTAAATTTGATTCGATCCCCTGTCAAGTTCTTGTCCAACTTCATCGACGAGACCAAGGCATAAAAGTCTACCACACTGTACCGACCAGCGAAAAGCCCCAGTTCAAAATTGGATGGACATTTTGGTCAAGGCATATGTAAACCAAAAGATAAGGATTGGATGGGGAGAAAGTAAATTTGATTCGATCCCCTGTCAAGTTCTTGTCCAACTTCATCGACGAGACGCAGGCCTAAAAATCTACCACACTGTACCGACCAGCGAAAAGCCCTAGTTCAAAATTGGATGGATATTTTGGCCATTTTGGTCATGGCATATGTAAGCCAAATGGTGAGGATTGGATGGGGAGAAAGTAAATTTGATTCGATCCCCTGTCAAGTTCTTGTCCAACTTCATCGACGAGACGCATGCCTAATAATCTACCACACTATAATGACCAGCGAAAAGCCCTAGTTCAAAATTGGATGGACGTTTGGTCAAGGCATATGTAAGCCAAACGGTGAGGATTGGATGGGGAGAAAGTAAATTTGATTCGATCCCCTGTCTAGTTCTTGTCCAACTTCATCGACGAGAAGCAGGCCAAAAAATCGACCACACTGTACCGACCAACGAAAAGCCCTAGTTCAAAATTGGATGGACATTTTGGTCAAGGCATATGTAAGCCAAACGGTGAGGATTGGATGGGGAGAAAGTAAATTTGATTCGATCCCTTGTCAAGTTCTTGTCCAACTTCATCGACAAGAAGCAGGCCTAAAAATCTACCACATTATACTGACCAGCGAAAGGCCCTGGTTCAAAATTGGATGGACGTTTGGTCGAGGCATATGTAAGCCAAACGGTGAGGATTGAATGGGGAGAAAGTAAATTTGATTCGATCCCCTGTCAAGTTCTTGTCCAACTTCATCGACGAGACGCAGGCCTAAAAATCTACCACACTGTACCGACCAGCGAAAAGCCCAAGTTCAAAATTGGATGGACTTTTTGGTCAAGGCATATGAAAGCCAAAAGATAAGGATTGGATGGGGAGAAAGTAAATTTGATTCGATCCCCTGTCAAGTTCTTGTCCAACTTCATCGACGAGACGCAGGCCTAAAAATCTACCACACTGTACCGACCAGCGAAAAGCCCTAGTTCAAAATTGGATGGACATTTTGGTCAAGGCATATGTAAGCCAAAAGATAAGGATTGGATGGGGAGAAAGTAAATTTGATTCAACCCCCTGTCAAGTTCTTGTCCAACTTCATCGACGAGACGCAGGCCTAAAAATCTACCACACTGTACCGACCAGCAAAAAGCGCTAGTTCAAAATTGGATGGATGTTTTGGTCATTTTTGTCAGGGCATGTGTAAGCCAAATGGTGAGGATTGGATGGGGAGAAAGTAAATTTGATTCAATCCCCTATCAAGTTCTTGTCCAACTTCATCAACGAGACGCATGCCTAAAAATCTACCACACTATACTGACCAGCGAAAAGCCCTAGTTCAAAATTGGATGGACGTTTGGTCAAGGCATATGTAAGCCAAACGGTGAGGATTGGATGGGGAGAAAGTAAATTTGATTCGATCCACTGTCAAGTTCTTGACCAACTTCATCGACGAGACGCAGACCTAAAAATTGACCACACTGTACCGATCAGCGAAAAGCCCTAGTTCAAAATTGGATGGACATTTTGGTCATTTTGGTCAAGGCATATGTAAGCCAAATGGTGAGGATTGGATGGGGAGAAAGTAAATTTGATTCGATCCCCTGTCAAGTTCTTGTCCAACTTCATCGACGAGACGCATGCCTAAAAATCTACCACACTATACTGACCAGCGAAAAGCCCTAGTTCAAAATTGGATGGACGTTTGGTCAAGGCATATGTAAGCCAAACGGTGAGGATTGGATGGGGAGAAAGTAAATTTGATTCGATCCCCTGTCAAGTTCTTGTCCAACTTCATCGACGAGACGCAGGCCTAAAAATCTACCACACTGTACCGACTAGCAAAAAGCCCTAGTTCAAAATTGGATGGATATTTTGGTCATTTTGGTCAAGGCATATGTAAGCCAAATGGTGAGGATTGGATGGGGAGAAAGTAAATTTGATTCGATCCCCTGTCAAGTTCTTGTCCAACTTCATCGACGAGACGCATGCCTAAAAATCTACCACACTATACTGACCAGCGAAAAGCCCTAGTTCAAAATTGGATGGACGTTTGGTCAAGGCATATGTAAGCCAAACGGTGAGGATTGGATGGGGAGAAAGTAAATTTGATTCGATCCCCTGTCAAGTTCTTGTCCAACTTCATCGACGAGACGCATGCCTAAAAATCTACCACACTATACTAACCAGCGAAAAGCCCTAGTTCAAAGGTGGATGGACGTTTGGTCAAGGCATATGTTAGCCAAACGGTGAGGATTGGATGAGGAGAAAGTAAATTTGATTCGATCCCCTGTCAAGTTCTTGTCCAACTTCATCGACGAGACGCAGGCCTAAAAATCTACCACACTGTACCGACCAGCAAAAAGCCCTAGTTCAAAATTGGATGGATATTTTGGTCATTTTGGTCAAGGCATATGTAAGCCAAATGGTGAGGATTGGATGGGGAGAAAGTAAATTTGATTCGATCCCCTGTCAAGTTCTTGTCCAACTTCATCGACGAGACGCAGGCCTAAAAATCTACCACACTGTACCGACCAGCGAAAAGCCCTAGTTCAAAATTGGATGGACATTTTGGTCAAGGCATATGTAAGCCAAAAGATAAGGATTGGATGGGGAGAAAATAAATTTGATTCAACCCCCTGTCTAGTTCTTGTCCTACTTCATCGACGAGATGCAGGCCTAAAAATCAACCACACTATACTGACCAGCGAAAAGCCCTAGTTCAAAATTGGATGGACGTTTGGTCAAGGCATATGTAAGCCAAACGGTGAGGATTGGATGGGGAGAAAGTAAATTTGATTCGATCCCCTGTCAAGTTCTTGTCCAACTTCATCGACGAGACGCATGCCTAAAAATCTACCACACTATACTGACCAGCGAAAAGCCCTAGTTCAAAATTGGATGGACGTTTGGTCAAGGCATATGTAAGCCAAACGGTGAGGATTGGATGGGGAGAAAGTAAATTTGATTCGATCCCCTATCAAGTTCTTGACCAACTTCATCTACGAGACGCAGGCCTAAAAATCGACCACACTGTACCGACCAGCGAAAAGCCCTAGTTCAAAATTGGATGGACATTTTGGTCAAGGCATATGTAAGCAAAACGGCGAGGATTGGATGGGGAGAAAGTAAATTTGATTCGATCCCTTGTAAAGTTCTTGTCCAACTTCATCGACAAGACGCAGGCCTAAAAATCTACCACACTATACTGACCAGCGAAAAGCCCTAGTTCAAAATTGGATGGACGTTTGGTCAAGGCATATGTAAGCCAAACGGTGAGGATTGGATGGGGAGAAAGTAAATTTGATTCGATCCCCTGTCAAGTTCTTGTCCAACTTCATCGACGAGACGCAGGCCTAAAAATCTACCACACTGTACCGACTAGCAAAAAGCCCTAGTTCAAAATTGGATGGATATTTTGGTCATTTTGGTCAAGGCATATGTAAGCCAAATGGTGAGGATTGGATGGGGAGAAAGTAAATTTGATTCGATCCCCTGTCAAGTTCTTGTCCAACTTCATCGACGAGACGCATGCCTAAAAATCTACCACACTATACTGACCAGCGAAAAGCCCTAGTTCAAAATTGGATGGACGTTTGGTCAAGGCATATGTAAGCCAAACGGTGAGGATTGGATGGGGAGAAAGTAAATTTGATTCGATCCCCTGTCAAGTTCTTGTCCAACTTCATCGACGAGACGCAGGCCTAAAAATCTACCACACTGTACCGACTAGCAAAAAGCCCTAGTTCAAAATTGGATGGATATTTTGGTCATTTTGGTCAAGGCATATGTAAGCCAAATGGTGAGGATTGGATGGGGAGAAAGTAAATTTGATTCGATCCCCTGTCAAGTTCTTGTCCAACTTCATCGACGAGACGCATGCCTAAAAATCTACCACACTATACTGACCAGCGAAAAGCCCTAGTTCAAAATTGGATGGACGTTTGGTCAAGGCATATGTAAGCCAAACGGTGAGGATTGGATGGGGAGAAAGTAAATTTGATTCGATCCCCTGTCAAGTTCTTGTCCAACTTCATCGACGAGACGCAGGCCTAAAAATCTACCACACTGTACCGACTAGCAAAAAGCCCTAGTTCAAAATTGGATGGATATTTTGGTCATTTTGGTCAAGGCATATGTAAGCCAAACGGTGAGGATTGGATGGGGAGAAAGTAAATTTGATTCGATCCCCTGTCAAGTTCTTGTCCAACTTCATCGACGAGACGCAGGCCTAAAAATCTACCACACTGTACCGACTAGCAAAAAGCCCTAGTTCAAAATTGGATGGATATTTTGGTCATTTTGGTCAAGGCATATGTAAGCCAAACGGTGAGGATTGGATGGGGAGAAAGTAAATTTGATTCGATCCCCTGTCAAGTTCTTGTCCAACTTCATCGACGAGACGCAGGCCTAAAAATCTACCACACTGTACCGACTAGCAAAAAGCCCTAGTTCAAAATTGGATGGATATTTTGGTCATTTTGGTCAAGGCATATGTAAGCCAAATGGTGAGGATTGGATGGGGAGAAAGTAAATTTGATTCGATCCCCTGTCAAGTTCTTGTCCAACTTCATCGACGAGACGCATGCCTAAAAATCTACCACACTATACTGACCAGCGAAAAGCCCTAGTTCAAAATTGGATGGACGTTTGGTCAAGGCATATGTAAGCCAAACGGTGAGGATTGGATGGGGAGAAAGTAAATTTGATTCGATCCCCTGTCATGTTCTTGTCCAACTTCATCGACGAGACGCAGGCCTAAAAATCGACCACACTGTACCGACAAGCGAAAAGCCCTAGTTCAAAATTGGATGGACATTTTGGTCAAGGCATATGTAAGCCAAACGGTGAGGATTGGATGGGGAGAAAGTAAATTTGATTCGATCCCCTGTCAAGTTCTTGTCCAACTTCATCGACGAGACGCAGGCCTAAAAATCTACCACACTATACTGACCAGCGAAAAGCCCTAGTTCAAAATTGGATGGACGTTTGGTCAAGGCATATGTAAGCCAAACGGTGAGGATTGGATGGGGAGAAAGTAAATTTGATTCGATCCCCTGTCAAGTTCTTGTCCAACTTCATCGACGAGACGCATGCCTAAAAATCTACCACACTATACTGACCACGAAAAGCCCTCGTTCAAAATTGGATGGACTTTTTGGTCAAGGCATATGTAAGCCAAGAGATAAGGATTGGATGGGGAGAAAGTAAATTTGATTCGATCCCCTGTCAAGTTCTTGTCCAACTTCATCGACGAGACCAAGGCCTAAAAATCTACCACACTGTACCGACCAGCGAAAAGCCCTAGTTCAAAATTGGATGAACTTTTTGGTCAAGGCATATGTAAGCCAAAAGATAAGGATTGGATGGGGAAAAATAAAATTTGACTCAACCCCCTGTCAAGTTCTTGTCCAACTTCATCGACGAGACGCTGGCCTAATAATCTACCTCACTCTACCGACTAGCAAAAAGCCCTAGTTCAAAATTGGATGGGGAGAAAGTAAATTTGATTCGATCCCCTGTCAAGTTCTTGTCCAACTTCATCGACGAGCCGCATGCCTAAAAATCTGCCACGCTATACTGACCAGCGAAAAGCCCTAGTTCAAAATTGGATGGACGTTTGGTCAAGGCATATGTAAGCCAAACGGTGAGGATTGGATGGGGAGAAAGTAAATTTGATTCGATCCCCTGTCAAGTTCTTGTCCAACTTCATCGACGAGACGCAGGCCTAAAAATCTACCACACTGTACCGACTAGCAAAAAGCCCTAGTTCAAAATTGGATGGATATTTTGGTCATTTTGGTCAAGGCATATGTAAGCCAAACGGTGAGGATTGGATGGGGAGAAAGTAAATTTGATTCGATCCCCTGTCAAGTTCTTGTCCAACTTCATCGACGAGACGCATGCCTAAAAATCTACCACACTATACTGACCAGCGAAAAGCCCTAGTTCAAAATTGGATGGACGTTTGGTCAAGGCATATGTAAGCCAAACGGTGAGGATTGGATGGGGAGAAAGTAAATTTGATTCGATCCCCTGTCAAGTTCTTGTCCAACTTCATCGACGAGACGCATGCCTAAAAATCTACCACACTATACTGACCAGCGAAAAGCCCTAGTTCAAAATTGGATGGACGTTTGTTCAAGGCATATGTAAGCCAAACGGTGAGGATTGGATGGGGGAAAGTAAATTTCATTCGATCCCCTGTCAAGTTTTTGTCCAACTTCATCGACGAGACGCAGGCCTAAAAATCTACCACACTGTACCGACCAGCGAAAAGACCTAGTTCAAAATTGGATGGACTTTTTGGTCAAGGCTTATGTAAGCCAAAAGATAAGGATTGGATGGGGAAAAAGTAAATTTGATTCAACCCCCTGTCAAGTTCTTGTCCAACTTCATCGACGAGACGCTGGCCTAAAAATCTACCTCACTCTACCGACTAGCAAAAAGCCCTAGTTCTAAATTGGATGGATATTTTGGTCATTTTGGTCAAGGCATATGTAAGCCAAATGGTGAGGATTGGATGGGGAGAAAGTAAATTTGATTCGATCCCCTGTCAAGTTCTTGTCCAACTTCATCGACGAGACGCATGCCTAAAAATCTACCACACTATACTGACCAGCGAAAAGCCCTAGTTCAAAATTGGATGGACGTTTGGTCAAGGCATATGTAAGCCAAACGGTGAGGATTGGATGGGGAGAAAGTAAATTTGATTCGATCCCTTTTTTAAGTTCTTGTCCAACTTCATCGACAAGATGTAGGCCTAAAAATCTACCACACTATACTGACCAGCGAAAAGCCCTAGTTCAAAATTGGATGGACGTTTGGTCAAGGCATATGTAAGCCAAACGGTGAGGATTGGATGGGGAGAAAGTAAATTTGATTCGATCCCCTGTCAAGTTCTTGTCCAACTTCATCGACGAGACGCATGCCTAAAAATTTACGACACTGTACCGACCAGGGAAAATCCCTAGTTCAAAATTGGATGGACTTTTTGGTCAAGGCATATGTAAGCCAAAAGATAAGGATTGGATGGGGAGAAAGTAAATTTGATTCAATCCCCTGTCAAGTTCTTGTCCAACTTCATCGACGAGACGCAGGCCTAAAAATCTACCACACTGTACCGACTAGCAAAAAGCCCTAGTTCAAAATTGGATGGATATTTTGGTCATTTTGGTCAAAGCATATGTAAGCCAAATGGTGAGGATTGGATGGGGAGAAAGTCAATTTGATTCGATCCCCTGTCAAGTTCTTGTCCAACTTCATCGACGAGACGCAGGCCTAAAAATCTACCACACTGTACCGACCAGCGAAAAGCCCTAGTTCAAAATTGGATGGACATTTTGGTCAAGGCATATGTAAGCCAAACGGTGAGGATTGGAAGGGGAAAAAGTAAATTTGATTCGATCCCCTGTCAAGTTCTTGTCCAACTTCATCGACGAGACGCAGGCCTAAAAATCTACCACACTGTACCGACTAGCAAAAAGCCCTAGTTCAAAATTGGATGGATATTTTGGTCATTTTGGTCAAGGCATATGTAAGCCAAATGGTGAGGATTGGATGGGGAGAAAGTAAATTTGATTCGATCCCCTGTCAAGTTCTTGTCCAACTTCATCGACGAGACGCATGCCTAAAAATCTACCACACTATACTGACCAGCGAAAAGCCCTAGTTCAAAATTGGATGGACGTTTGGTCAAGGCATATGTAAGCCAAACGGTGAGGATTGGATGGGGAGAAAGTAAATTTGATTCGATCCCCTGTCAAGTTCTTGTCCAACTTCATCGACGAGACGCAGGCCTAAAAATCTACCACACTGTACCGACTAGCAAAAAGCCCTAGTTCAAAATTGGATGGATATTTTGGTCATTTTGGTCAAGGCATATGTAAGCCAAATGGTGAGGATTGGATGGGGAGAAAGTAAATTTGATTCGATCCCCTGTCAAGTTCTTGTCCAACTTCATCGACGAGACGCATGCCTAAAAATCTACCACACTATACTGACCAGCGAAAAGCCCTAGTTCAAAATTGGATGGACGTTTGGTCAAGGCATATGTAAGCCAAACGGTGAGGATTGGATGGGGAGAAAGTAAATTTGATTCGATCCCCTGTCAAGTTCTTGTCCAACTTCATCGACGAGACGCAGGCCTAAAAATCTACCACACTGTACCGACTAGCAAAAAGCCCTAGTTCAAAATTGGATGGATATTTTGGTCATTTTGGTCAAGGCATATGTAAGCCAAATGGTGAGGATTGGATGGGGAGAAAGTAAATTTGATTCGATCCCCTGTCAAGTTCTTGTCCAACTTCATCGACGAGACGCATGCCTAAAAATCTACCACACTATACTGACCAGCGAAAAGCCCTAGTTCAAAATTGGATGGACGTTTGGTCAAGGCATATGTAAGCCAAACGGTGAGGATTGGATGGGGAGAAAGTAAATTTGATTCGATCCCCTGTCAAGTTCTTGTCCAACTTCATCGACGAGACGCAGGCCTAAAAATCTACCACACTGTACCGACTAGCAAAAAGCCCTAGTTCAAAATTGGATGGATATTTTGGTCATTTTGGTCAAGGCATATGTAAGCCAAATGGTGAGGATTGGATGGGGAGAAAGTAAATTTGATTCGATCCCCTGTCAAGTTCTTGTCCAACTTCATCGACGAGACGCATGCCTAAAAATCTACCACACTATACTGACCAGCGAAAAGCCCTAGTTCAAAATTGGATGGACGTTTGGTCAAGGCATATGTAAGCCAAACGGTGAGGATTGGATGGGGAGAAAGTAAATTTGATTCGATCCCCTGTCAAGTTCTTGTCCAACTTCATCGACGAGACGCAGGCCTAAAAATCTACCACACTGTACCGACTAGCAAAAAGCCCTAGTTCAAAATTGGATGGATATTTTGGTCATTTTGGTCAAGGCATATGTAAGCCAAATGGTGAGGATTGGATGGGGAGAAAGTAAATTTGATTCGATCCCCTGTCAAGTTCTTGTCCAACTTCATCGACGAGACGCATGCCTAAAAATCTACCACACTATACTGACCAGCGAAAAGCCCTAGTTCAAAATTGGATGGACGTTTGGTCAAGGCATATGTAAGCCAAACGGTGAGGATTGGATGGGGAGAAAGTAAATTTGATTCGATCCCCTGTCAAGTTCTTGTCCAACTTCATCGACGAGACGCAGGCCTAAAAATCTACCACACTGTACCGACTAGCAAAAAGCCCTAGTTCAAAATTGGATGGATATTTTGGTCATTTTGGTCAAGGCATATGTAAGCCAAATGGTGAGGATTGGATGGGGAGAAAGTAAATTTGATTCGATCCCCTGTCAAGTTCTTGTCCAACTTCATCGACGAGACGCATGCCTAAAAATCTACCACACTATACTGACCAGCGAAAAGCCCTAGTTCAAAATTGGATGGACGTTTGGTCAAGGCATATGTAAGCCAAACGGTGAGGATTGGATGGGGAGAAAGTAAATTTGATTCGATCCCCTGTCAAGTTCTTGTCCAACTTCATCGACGAGACGCAGGCCTAAAAATCTACCACACTGTACCGACTAGCAAAAAGCCCTAGTTCAAAATTGGATGGATATTTTGGTCATTTTGGTCAAGGCATATGTAAGCCAAATGGTGAGGATTGGATGGGGAGAAAGTAAATTTGATTCGATCCCCTGTCAAGTTCTTGTCCAACTTCATCGACGAGACGCATGCCTAAAAATCTACCACACTATACTGACCAGCGAAAAGCCCTAGTTCAAAATTGGATGGACGTTTGGTCAAGGCATATGTAAGCCAAACGGTGAGGATTGGATGGGGAGAAAGTAAATTTGATTCGATCCCCTGTCAAGTTCTTGTCCAACTTCATCGACGAGACGCAGGCCTAAAAATCTACCACACTGTACCGACTAGCAAAAAGCCCTAGTTCAAAATTGGATGGATATTTTGGTCATTTTGGTCAAGGCATATGTAAGCCAAATGGTGAGGATTGGATGGGGAGAAAGTAAATTTGATTCGATCCCCTGTCAAGTTCTTGTCCAACTTCATCGACGAGACGCATGCCTAAAAATCTACCACACTATACTGACCAGCGAAAAGCCCTAGTTCAAAATTGGATGGACGTTTGGTCAAGGCATATGTAAGCCAAACGGTGAGGATTGGATGGGGAGAAAGTAAATTTGATTCGATCCCCTGTCAAGTTCTTGTCCAACTTCATCGACGAGACGCAGGCCTAAAAATCTACCACACTGTACCGACTAGCAAAAAGCCCTAGTTCAAAATTGGATGGATATTTTGGTCATTTTGGTCAAGGCATATGTAAGCCAAATGGTGAGGATTGGATGGGGAGAAAGTAAATTTGATTCGATCCCCTGTCAAGTTCTTGTCCAACTTCATCGACGAGACGCATGCCTAAAAATCTACCACACTATACTGACCAGCGAAAAGCCCTAGTTCAAAATTGGATGGACGTTTGGTCAAGGCATATGTAAGCCAAACGGTGAGGATTGGATGGGGAGAAAGTAAATTTGATTCGATCCCCTGTCAAGTTCTTGTCCAACTTCATCGACGAGACGCAGGCCTAAAAATCTACCACACTGTACCGACCAGCGAAAAGCCCTAGTTCAAAATTGGATGGACATTTTGGTCAAGGCATATGTAAGCCAAACGGTGAGGATTGGATGGGGAGAAAGTAAATTTGATTCGATCCCCTGTCAAGTTCTTGTCCAACTTCATCGACGAGACGCATGCCTAAAAATCTACCACACTATACTGACCAGCGAAAAGCCCTAGTTCAAAATTGGATGGACGTTTGGTCAAGGCATATGTAAGCCAAACGGTGAGGATTGGATGGGGAGAAAGTAAATTTGATTCGATTCCTTGTGAAGTTTTTGTCCAACTTCATCGACGAGACGCAGGCCTAAAAATCTACCGCACTGTACCGACCAGCGAAAAGCCCTAGTTCAAAATTGGATGGACATTTTGGTCAAGGCATATGTAAGCCAATAGATAAGGATTGGATGGGGAGAATGTAAATTTGATTCAACCCCCTGTCATGTTCTTGTCCAACTTCATCGACGAGACGCATGCCTAAAAATCTACCACACTATACTGACCAGCGAAAAGCCCTAGTTCAAAATTGGATGGACGTTTGGTCAAGGCATATGTAAGCTAAACGGTGAGGATTGGATGGGGAGTAAGTAAATTTGATTCGATCCGCTGTCAAGTTTTTGTCCAACTTCATCGACGAGACGCAGGCCTAAAAATCTACGACAC
>CAUOFW020006280.1:862242-887145 GCA_963454935.2 Ilex paraguariensis | reverse complement strand
TTTGTTCAAGGCATGTGTAAGCAAAACGGTGAGGATTGGTTGGGGAGAAAGTAAATTTGATTCGATCCCCTGTCAAGTTCTTGTCCAACTTCATCGACGAGACGCAGGCCTAAAAATCTACCACACTGTACCGACTAGCAAAAAGCCCTAGTTCAAAATTGGATGGATATTTTGGTCATTTTGGTCAAGGCATATGTAAGGCAAATGGTGAGGATTGGATTGGGAGAAAGTAAATTTGATTCGGTCCCTTGTCAAGTTCTTGTCCAACTTCATCGACGAGACGCATGCCTAAAAATCTACCACACTATACTGACCAGCGAAAAGCCCTAGTTCAAAATTGGATGGACGTTTGGTCAAGGCATATGTAAGCCAAACGGTGAGGATTGGATGGGGAGAAAGTAAATTTGATTCGATCCCCTGTCAAGTTCTTGTCCAACTTCATCGACGAGACGCAGGCCTAAAAATCTACGACACAGTACCGACCAGCGAAAAGCCCTCGTTCAAAATTGGATGGACTTTTTGGTCAAGGCATATGTAAGCCAAAAGATAAGGATTGGATGGGGAGAAAGTAAATTTGATTCGATCCCCTGTCAAGTTCTTGTCCAACTTCATCGACGAGACGAAGGCCTAAAAATCTACCACACTGCACCGACCAGCGAAAAGCCCTATTTCAAAATTGGATGGACTTTTTGGCCAAGGCATATGTAAGCCAAAAGATAAGGATTGGATGGGGAGAAAGTAAATTTGATTCGATCCCCTGTCAAGTTCTTGTCCAACTTCATCGACGAGACGCAGGCCTAAAAATCTACCACACTGTACCGACCAGCGAAAAGCCCTAGTTCAAAATTGGATGGACATTTTGGTCAAGGCATATGTAAGCAAAACGGTGAGGATTGGATGGGGAGAATTAAATTTGATTCCATCCCTTGTCAAGTTCTTGTCCAACTTCATCGACGAGACGCATGCCTAAAAATCTACCACACTATACTGACCAGCGAAAAGCCCTAGTTCAAAATTGGATGGACGTTTGGTCAAGGCATATGTAAGCCAAACGGTGAGGATTGGATGGGGAGAAAGTAAATTTGATTCGATCCCCTGTCAAGTTCTTGTCCAACTTCATCGACGAGACGCAGGCCTAAAAATCTACGACACTTTACTGACCAGCGAAAAGCCCTCGTTCAAAATTGGATGGACTTTTTGGTCAAGGCATATGTGAGCAAAGAGATAAGGATTGGATGGGGAGAAAGTAAATTTGATTCAACCCCCTGTCAAGTTCTTGTCCAACTTCATCGACGAGACGCAGGCCTAAAAATCTACCACACTGTACCGACTAGCAAAAAGCCCTAGTTCAAAATTGGATGGATATTTTGGTCATTTTGGTCAAGGCATATGTAAACCGAATGGAGAGGATTGGATGGGGAGAAAGTAAATTTGATTCGATCCCCTGTCAAGTTCTTGTCCAACTTCATCGACGAGACGCAGGCCTAAAAATCTACCACACTGTACCGACCAGCGAAAAGCCCTAGTTCAAAATTGGATGGACATTTTGGTCAAGGCATATGTAAGCCAAAAGATAAGGATTGGATGGGGAGAAAGTAAATTTGATTCAACCCCCTGTCAAGTTCTTGTCCAACTTCATCGACGAGACGCAGGCCTAAAAATCTACCACACTGTACCGACTAGCAAAAAGCCCTAGTTCAAAATTGGATGGATATTTTGGTCATTTTGGTCAAGGCATATGTAAGCCAAATGGTGAGGATTGGATGGGGAGAAAGTAAATTTGATTCGATCCCCTGTCAAGTTCTTGTCCAACTTCATCGACGAGACGCAGGCCTAAAAATCTACCACACTGTACCGACCAGCGAAAAGCCCTAGTTCAAAATTGGATGGACATTTTGGTCAAGGCATATGTAAGCCAAAAGATAAGGATTGGATGGGGAGAAAGTAAATTTGATTCAACCCCCTGTCAAGTTCTTGTCCAACTTCATCGACGAGACGCAGGCCTAAAAATCTACCACACTGTACCGACTAGCAAAAAGCCCTAGTTCAAAATTGGATGGATATTTTGGTCATTTTGGTCAAGGCATATGTAAGCCAAATGGTGAGGATTGGATGGGGAGAAAGTAAATTTGATTCGATCCCCTGTCAAGTTCTTGTCCAACTTCATCGACGAGACGCAGGCCTAAAAATCTACCACACTGTACCGACCAGCGAAAAGCCCTAGTTCAAAATTGGATGGACATTTTGGTCAAGGCATATGTAAGCCAAAAGATAAGGATTGGATGGGGAGAAAGTAAATTTGATTCAACCCCCTGTCAAGTTCTTGTCCAACTTCATCGACGAGACGCAGGCCTAAAAATCTACCACACTGTACCGACTAGCAAAAAGCCCTAGTTCAAAATTGGATGGATATTTTGGTCATTTTGGTCAAGGCATATGTAAGCCAAATGGTGAGGATTGGATGGGGAGAAAGTAAATTTGATTCGATCCCCTGTCAAGTTCTTGTCCAACTTCATCGACGAGACGCAGGCCTAAAAATCTACCACACTGTACCGACCAGCGAAAAGCCCTAGTTCAAAATTGGATGGACGTTTGGTCAAGGAATATGTAAGCCAAACGGTGAGGATTGGATTTGGAGAAAGTAAATTTGATTCGATCCCCTGTCAAGTTCTTGACCAACTTCATCGACGAGACGCAAGCCTAAAAATCGACCACACAGTACCGACCAGCGAAAAGCCTTAGTTCAAAATTGGATGGACTTTTTGGCCAAGGCATATGTAAGCCAAAAGATAAGGATTGGATGGGGAGAAAGTAAATTTGATTCAACCCCCTGTCAAGTTCTTGTCCAACTTCATCGACGAGACGCAGGCCTAAAAATCAACCATACTATACTGACCAGCGAAAAACACTAGTTCAAAATTGGATGGACGTTTGGTCAAGGCATATGTAAGCAAAACGGTGAGGATTGGATGGGGAGAAAGTAAATTTGATTCGATCCCCTGTCAAGTTCTTGTCCAACTTCATCGACGAGACGCAGGCCTAAAAATCTACCACACTGTACCGACTAGCAAAAAGCCCTAGTTCAAAATTGGATGGATATTTTGGTCATTTTGGTCAAGGCATATGTAAGCCAAATGGTGAGGATTGGATGGGGAGAAAGTAAATTTGATTCGATCCCCTGTCAAGTTCTTGTCCAACTTCATCGACGAGACGCATGCCTAAAAATCTACCACACTATACTGACCAGCGAAAAGCCCTAGTTCAAAATTGGATGGACGTTTGGTCAAGGCATATGTAAGCCAAACGGTGAGGATTGGATGGGGAGAAAGTAAATTTGATTCGATCCCCTGTCAAGTTCTTGTCCAACTTCATCGACGAGACGCAGGCCTAAAAATCTACCACACTGTACCGACTAGCAAAAAGCCCTAGTTCAAAATTGGATGGATATTTTGGTCATTTTGGTCAAGGCATATGTAAGCCAAATGGTGAGGATTGGATGGGGAGAAAGTAAATTTGATTCGATCCCCTGTCAAGTTCTTGTCCAACTTCATCGACGAGACGCATGCCTAAAAATCTACCACACTATACTGACCAGCGAAAAGCCCTAGTTCAAAATTGGATGGACGTTTGGTCAAGGCATATGTAAGCCAAACGGTGAGGATTGGATGGGGAGAAAGTAAATTTGATTCGATCCCCTGTCAAGTTCTTGTCCAACTTCATCGACGAGACGCAGGCCTAAAAATCTACCACACTGTACCGACTAGCAAAAAGCCCTAGTTCAAAATTGGATGGATATTTTGGTCATTTTGGTCAAGGCATATGTAAGCCAAATGGTGAGGATTGGATGGGGAGAAAGTAAATTTGATTCGATCCCCTGTCAAGTTCTTGTCCAACTTCATCGACGAGACGCATGCCTAAAAATCTACCACACTATACTGACCAGCGAAAAGCCCTAGTTCAAAATTGGATGGACGTTTGGTCAAGGCATATGTAAGCCAAACGGTGAGGATTGGATGGGGAGAAAGTAAATTTGATTCGATCCCCTGTCAAGTTCTTGTCCAACTTCATCGACGAGACGCAGGCCTAAAAATCTACCACACTGTACCGACTAGCAAAAAGCCCTAGTTCAAAATTGGATGGATATTTTGGTCATTTTGGTCAAGGCATATGTAAGCCAAATGGTGAGGATTGGATGGGGAGAAAGTAAATTTGATTCGATCCCCTGTCAAGTTCTTGTCCAACTTCATCGACGAGACGCATGCCTAAAAATCTACCACACTATACTGACCAGCGAAAAGCCCTAGTTCAAAATTGGATGGACGTTTGGTCAAGGCATATGTAAGCCAAACGGTGAGGATTGGATGGGGAGAAAGTAAATTTGATTCGATCCCCTGTCAAGTTCTTGTCCAACTTCATCGACGAGACGCAGGCCTAAAAATCTACCACACTGTACCGACTAGCAAAAAGCCCTAGTTCAAAATTGGATGGATATTTTGGTCATTTTGGTCAAGGCATATGTAAGCCAAATGGTGAGGATTGGATGGGGAGAAAGTAAATTTGATTCGATCCCCTGTCAAGTTCTTGTCCAACTTCATCGACGAGACGCATGCCTAAAAATCTACCACACTATACTGACCAGCGAAAAGCCCTAGTTCAAAATTGGATGGACGTTTGGTCAAGGCATATGTAAGCCAAACGGTGAGGATTGGATGGGGAGAAAGTAAATTTGATTCGATCCCCTGTCAAGTTCTTGTCCAACTTCATCGACGAGACGCAGGCCTAAAAATCTACCACACTGTACCGACTAGCAAAAAGCCCTAGTTCAAAATTGGATGGATATTTTGGTCATTTTGGTCAAGGCATATGTAAGCCAAATGGTGAGGATTGGATGGGGAGAAAGTAAATTTGATTCGATCCCCTGTCAAGTTCTTGTCCAACTTCATCGACGAGACGCATGCCTAAAAATCTACCACACTATACTGACCAGCGAAAAGCCCTAGTTCAAAATTGGATGGACGTTTGGTCAAGGCATATGTAAGCCAAACGGTGAGGATTGGATGGGGAGAAAGTAAATTTGATTCGATCCCCTGTCAAGTTCTTGTCCAACTTCATCGACGAGACGCAGGCCTAAAAATCTACCACACTGTACCGACTAGCAAAAAGCCCTAGTTCAAAATTGGATGGATATTTTGGTCATTTTGGTCAAGGCATATGTAAGCCAAATGGTGAGGATTGGATGGGGAGAAAGTAAATTTGATTCGATCCCCTGTCAAGTTCTTGTCCAACTTCATCGACGAGACGCATGCCTAAAAATCTACCACACTATACTGACCAGCGAAAAGCCCTAGTTCAAAATTGGATGGACGTTTGGTCAAGGCATATGTAAGCCAAACGGTGAGGATTGGATGGGGAGAAAGTAAATTTGATTCGATCCCCTGTCAAGTTCTTGTCCAACTTCATCGACGAGACGCATGCCTAAAAATCTACCACACTATACTGTCCAGCGAAAAGCCCTAGTTCAAAATTGGATGGACGTTTGGTCAAGGCATATGTAAGCCAAACGGTGAGGATTGGATGGGGAGAAAGTAAATTTGATTCGATCCCCTGTCAAGTTCTTGTCCAACTTCATCGACGAGACGCAGGCCTAAAAATCTACCACACTGTACCGACTAGCAAAAAGCCCTAGTTCAAAATTGGATGGATATTTTGGTCATTTTGGTCAAGGCATATGTAAGCCAAATGGTGAGGATTGGATGGGGAGAAAGTAAATTTGATTCGATCCCCTGTCAAGTTCTTGTCCAACTTCATCGACGAGACGCATGCCTAAAAATCTACCACACTATACTGTCCAGCGAAAAGCCCTAGTTCAAAATTGGATGGACGTTTGGTCAAGGCATATGTAAGCCAAACGGTGAGGATTGGATGGGGAGAAAGTAAATTTGATTCGATCCCCTGTCAAGTTCTTGTCCAACTTCATCGACGAGACGCAGGCCTAAAAATCTACCACACTGTACCGACTAGCAAAAAGCCCTAGTTCAAAATTGGATGGATATTTTGGTCATTTTGGTCAAGGCATATGTAAGCCAAACGGTGAGGATTGGATGGGGAGAAAGTAAATTTGATTCGATCCCCTGTCAAGTTCTTGTCCAACTTCATCGACGAGACGCAGGCCTAAAAATCTACGACACTGTACCGACCAGCGAAAAACCCTCGTTCAAAATTGGATGGACTTTTTGGTCAAGGCATATGTAAGCCGAAAGATAAGACTTGGATGGGGAGAAAGTAAATTTGATTCGATCACTTGTCAAGTTCTTCTCCAACTTCATCGACAGGATGCAGGCCTAAAAATCTACCACACTATACTGACCAGCGAAAAGCCCTAGTTCAAAATTGGATGGACGTTTGGTCAAGGCATATGTAAGCCAAACGGTGAGGATTGGATGGGGAGAAAGTAAATTTGATTCGATCCCCTGTCAAGTTCTTGTCCAACTTCATCGACGAGACGCATGCCTAAAAATCTACCACACTATACTGACCAGCGAAAAGCCCTAGTTCAAAATTGGATGGACGTTTGGTCAAGGCATATGTAAGCCAAACGGTGAGGATTGGATGGGGAGAAAGTAAATTTGATTCGATCCCCTGTCAAGTTCTTGTCCAACATCATCGATGAGACGCAGGCCTAAAAATCTACCGCACTGTACCGACCAGCGAAAAGCCCTAGTTCAAAATTGGATGGACGTTTGGTCAAGGCATATGTAAGCCAAACGGTGAGGATTGGATGGGGAGAAAGTAAATTTGATTCGATCCCCTGTCAAGTTCTTGTCCAACTTCATCGACGAGACGCAGGCCTAAAAATCTACCACACTGTACCGACTAGCAAAAAGCCCTAGTTCAAAATTGGATGGATATTTTGGTCATTTTGGTCAAGGCATATGTAAGCCAAATGGTGAGGATTGGATGGGGAGAAAGTAAATTTGATTCGATCCCCTGTCAAGTTCTTGTCCAACTTCATCGACGAGACGCATGCCTAAAAATCTACCACACTATACTGACCAGCGAAAAGCCCTAGTTCAAAATTGGATGGACGTTTGGTCAAGGCATATGTAAGCCAAACGGTGAGGATTGGATGGGGAGAAAGTAAATTTGATTCGATCCCCTGTCAAGTTCTTGTCCAACTTCATCGACGAGACGCAGGCCTAAAAATCTACCACACTGTACCGACTAGCAAAAAGCCCTAGTTCAAAATTGGATGGATATTTTGGTCATTTTGGTCAAGGCATATGTAAGCCAAATGGTGAGGATTGGATGGGGAGAAAGTAAATTTGATTCGATCCCCTGTCAAGTTCTTGTCCAACTTCATCGACGAGACGCATGCCTAAAAATCTACCACACTATACTGTCCAGCGAAAAGCCCTAGTTCAAAATTGGATGGACGTTTGGTCAAGGCATATGTAAGCCAAACGGTGAGGATTGGATGGGGAGAAAGTAAATTTGATTCGATCCCCTGTCAAGTTCTTGTCCAACTTCATCGACGAGACGCAGGCCTAAAAATCTACCACACTGTACCGACCAGCGAAAAGCCCTAGTTCAAAATTGGATGGACATTTTGGTCAAGGCATATGTAAGCCAAACGGTGAGGATTGGATGGGGAGAAAGTAAATTTGATTCGATCCCCTGTCAAGTTCTTGTCCAACTTCATCGACGAGACGCAGGCCTAAAAATCTACCACACTGTACCGACTAGCAAAAAGCCCTAGTTCAAAATTGGATGGATATTTTGGTCATTTTGGTCAAGGCATATGTAAGCCAAATGGTGAGGATTGGATGGGGAGAAAGTAAATTTGATTCGATCCCCTGTCAAGTTCTTGTCCAACTTCATCGACGAGACGCATGCCTAAAAATCTACCACACTATACTGACCAGCGAAAAGCCCTAGTTCAAAATTGGATGGACGTTTGGTCAAGGCATATGTAAGCCAAACGGTGAGGATTGGATGGGGAGAAAGTAAATTTGATTCGATCCCCTGTCAAGTTCTTGTCCAACTTCATCGACGAGACGCATGCCTAAAAATCTACCACACTATACTGACCAGCGAAAGCCCTAGATCAAAATTGGATGGACATTTTGGTCAAGGCATATGTATGCCAAACGGTGAGGATTGGATGGGGAGAAAGTAAATTTGATTCGATCCCCTGTCAAGTTTTTGTCCAACTTCATCGACGAGACGCAAGCCTAAAAATCTACGACACTGTACCGACCAGTGAAAAGCCCTCGTTCAAAATTGGATGGACTTTTTGGTGAAGGCATATGTAAGCCAAAAGATAAGGATTGGATGGGGAGAAAGTAAATTAGATTCAACCCCTGTCAAGTTCTTGTCCAACTTCATCGACGAGACGCAGGCCTAAAAATCTACCACACTGTACCGACTAGCAAAAAGCCCTAGTTCAAAATTGGATGGATATTTTGGTCATTTTGGTCAAGGCATATGTAAGCCAAATGGTGAGGATTGGATGGGGAGAAAGTAAATTTGATTCGATCCCCTGTCAAGTTCTTGTCCAACTTCATCGACGAGACGCATGCCTAAAAATCTACCACACTATACTGACCAGCGAAAAGCCCTAGTTCAAAATTGGATGGACGTTTGGTCAAGGCATATGTAAGCCAAACGGTGAGGATTGGATGGGGAGAAAGTAAATTTGATTCGATCCCCTGTCAAGTTCTTGTCCAACTTCATCGACGAGACGCAGGCCTAAAAATCTACCACACTGTACCGACTAGCAAAAAGCCCTAGTTCAAAATTGGATGGATATTTTGGTCATTTTGGTCAAGGCATATGTAAGCCAAATGGTGAGGATTGGATGGGGAGAAAGTAAATTTGATTCGATCCCCTGTCAAGTTCTTGTCCAACTTCATCGACGAGACGCATGCCTAAAAATCTACCACACTATACTGACCAGCGAAAAGCCCTAGTTCAAAATTGGATGGACGTTTGGTCAAGGCATATGTAAGCCAAACGGTGAGGATTGGATGGGGAGAAAGTAAATTTGATTCGATCCCCTGTCAAGTTCTTGTCCAACTTCATCGACGAGACGCATGCCTAAAAATCTACCACACTATACTGACCAGCGAAAAGCCCTAGTTCAAAATTGGATGGACGTTTGGTCAAGGCATATGTAAGCCAAACGGTGAGGATTGGATGGGGAGAAAGTAAATTTGATTCGATCCCCTGTCAAGTTCTTGTCCAACTTCATCGACGAGACGCATGCCTAAAAATCTACCACACTATACTGACCAGCGAAAAGCCCTAGTTCAAAATTGGATGGACGTTTGGTCAAGGCATATGTAAGCCAAACGGTGAGGATTGGATGGGGAGAAAGTAAATTTGATTCGATCCCCTGTCAAGTTCTTGTCCAACTTCATCGACGAGACGCAGGCCTAAAAATCTACCACACTGTACCGACTAGCAAAAAGCCCTAGTTCAAAATTGGATGGATATTTTGGTCATTTTGGTCAAGGCATATGTAAGCCAAATGGTGAGGATTGGATGGGGAGAAAGTAAATTTGATTCGATCCCCTGTCAAGTTCTTGTCCAACTTCATCGACGAGACGAAGGCCTAAAAATCTACCACACTGTACCGACCAGCGAAAAGCCCTAGTTCAAAATTGGATGGACATTTTGGTCAAGGCATATGTAAGCCAAAAGATAAGGATTGGATGGGGAGAAATTAAATTTGATTCAACCCCCTGTCGAGTTCTTATCCAACTTCATCGACGAGTCGCAGGCCTAAAAATCTGCCACACTGTACCGACTAGCAAAAAGCCCTAGTTCAAAATTGGATGGATATTTTGGTCATTTTGGTCAAGGCATATGTAAGCCAAATGGTGAGGATTGGATGGGGAGAAAGTAAATTTGATTCGATCCCCTGTCAAGTTCTTGTCCAACTTCATCGACGAGACGCAGGCCTAAAAATCTACCACACTGTACCGACCAGCGAAAAGCCCTAGTTCAAAATTGGATGGACATTTTGGTCAAGGCATATGTAAGCCAAAAGATAAGGATTGGATGGGGAGAAAGTAAATTGGATTCAACCCCTGTCAAGTTCTTGTCCAACTTCATCGACGAGACGCAGGCCTAAAAATCTACCACACTGTACCGACTAGCAAAAAGCCCTAGTTCAAAATTGGATGGATATTTTGGTCATTTTGGTCAAGGCATATGTAAGCCAAATGGTGAGGATTGGATGGGGAGAAAGTAAATTTGATTCGATCCCCTGTCAAGTTCTTGTCCAACTTCATCGACGAGACGCATGCCTAAAAATCTACCACACTATACTGACCAGCGAAAAGCCCTAGTTCAAAATTGGATGGACGTTTGGTCAAGGCATATGTAAGCCAAACGGTGCGGATTGGACGGGGAGAAAGTAAATTTGATTCGATCCCCTGTCAGGTTCTTGTCCAACTTCATCGACGAGACGCAGGCCTAAAAATCTACCACACTGTACCGACCAGCGAAAAGCCCTAGTTCAAAATTGGATGGACATTTTGGTCAAGGCATATCTAAGCCAAACGGTGAGGATTGGATGGGGAGAAAGTAAATTTGATTCGATCCCCTGTCAAGTTCTTGTCCAACTTCATCGACGAGACGCAGGCCTAAAAATCTACCACACTCTACCGACCATCTAAAAGCCCTAGTTCAAAATTGGATGGACATTTTGGTCAAGGCATATCTAAGCCAAACGGTGAGGATTGGATGGGGAGAAAGTAAATTTGATTCGATCCCCTGTCAAGTTCTTGTCCAACTTCATCGACGAGACGCAGGCCTAAAAATCTACCACACTGTACCGACCAGCGAAAAGCCCTAGTTCAAAATTGGATGGACATTTTGGTCAAGGCATATGTAAGCCAAAAGATAAGGATTGGATGGGGAGAAAGTAAATTTGATTCAACCCCCTGTCAAGTTCTTGTCCAACTTCATCGACGAGACGCAGGCCTAAAAATCTACCACATTGTACCGACTAGCAAAAAGCCCTAGTTCAAAATTGGATGGATATTTTGGTCATTTTGGTCAAGGCATATGTAAGCCAAATGGTGAGGATTGGATGGGGAGAAAGTAAATTTGATTCGATCCCCTGTCAAGTTCTTGTCCAACTTCATCGACGAGAAGCATGCCTAAAAATCTACCACTCTATATTGACCAGCGAAAAGCCCTAGTTCAAAATTGGATGGACGTTTGGTCAAGGCATATGTAAGCCAAACGGTGAGGATTGGATGGAGAGAAAGTAAATTTGATTCGATCGCCTGTCAAGTTCTTGTCCAACATCATCGACGAGACGCATGCCTAAAAATCTACCACACTATACTGACCAGCGAAAAGCCCTAGTTCAAAATTGGATGGACGTTTGGTCAAGGCATATGTAAGCCAAACGGTGAGTATTGGATGGGGAGAAAGTAAATTTGATTCGATCCCCTGTCAAGTTCTTGTCCAACTTCATCGACGAGACGCAGGCCTAAAAATCTACCACACTGTACCGACCAGCGAAAAGCCCTAGTTCAAAATTGGATGGACATTTTGGTCAAGGCATATGTAAGCCAAAAGATAAGGATTGGATGGGGAGAAAGTAAATTTGATTCAACCCCCTGTCAAGTTCTTGTCCAACTACATCGACGAGACGCAGGCCTAAAAATCTAGCACACTATACTGACCAGCGAAAAGCCCTTGTTCAAAATTGGATGGACGTTTGGTCAAGGCATATGTAAGCAAAACGGTGAGGATTGGATGGGGAGAAAGTAAATTTGATTCAACCCCCTGTCAAGTTCTTGTCCAACTTCATCGACGAGACGCAGGCCTAAAAATCTACCACACTGTACCGACCAGCGAAAAGCCCTAGTTCAAAATTGGATGGACATTTTGGTCAAGGCATATGTAAGCCAAAAGATAAGGATTGGATGGGGAGAAAGTAAATTTGATTCAACCCCCTGTCAAGTTCTTGTCCAACTTCATCGACGAGACGCAGGCCTAAAAATCTACCACACTGTACCGACTAGCAAAAAGCCCTAGTTCAAAATTGGATGGATATTTTGGTCATTTTGGTCAAGGCATATGTAAGCCAAATGGTGAGGATTGGATGGGGAGAAAGTAAATTTGATTCGATCCCCTGTCAAGTTCTTGTCCAACTTCATCGACGAGACGCAGGCCTAAAAATCTACCACACTGTACCGACCAGCGAAAAGCCCTAGTTCAAAATTGGATGGACATTTTGGTCAAGGCATATGTAAGCCAAAAGATAAGGATTGGATGGGGAGAAAGTAAATTTGATTCAACCCCCTGTCAAGTTCTTGTCCAACTTCATCGACGAGACGCAGGCCTAAAAATCTACCACACTGTACCGACTAGCAAAAAGCCCTAGTTCAAAATTGGATGGATATTTTGGTCATTTTGGTCAAGGCATATGTAAGCCAAATGGTGAGGATTGGATGGGGAGAAAGTAAATTTGATTCGATCCCCTGTCAAGTTCTTGTCCAACTTCATCGACGAGACGCAGGCCTAAAAATCTACCACACTGTACCGACCAGCGAAAAGCCCTAGTTCAAAATTGGATGGACATTTTGGTCAAGGCATATGTAAGCCAAAAGATAAGGATTGGATGGGGAGAAAGTAAATTTGATTCAACCCCCTGTCAAGTTCTTGTCCAACTTCATCGACGAGACGCAGGCCTAAAAATCTACCACACTGTACCGACTAGCAAAAAGCCCTAGTTCAAAATTGGATGGATATTTTGGTCATTTTGGTCAAGGCATATGTAAGCCAAATGGTGAGGATTGGATGGGGAGAAAGTAAATTTGATTCGATCCCCTGTCAAGTTCTTGTCCAACTTCATCGACGAGACGCAGGCCTAAAAATCTACCACACTGTACCGACCAGCGAAAAGCCCTAGTTCAAAATTGGATGGACATTTTGGTCAAGGCATATGTAAGCCAAAAGATAAGGATTGGATGGGGAGAAAGTAAATTTGATTCAACCCCCTGTCAAGTTCTTGTCCAACTTCATCGACGAGACGCAGGCCTAAAAATCTACCACACTGTACCGACTAGCAAAAAGCCCTAGTTCAAAATTGGATGGATATTTTGGTCATTTTGGTCAAGGCATATGTAAGCCAAATGGTGAGGATTGGATGGGGAGAAAGTAAATTTGATTCGATCCCCTGTCAAGTTCTTGTCCAACTTCATCGACGAGACGCAGGCCTAAAAATCTACCACACTGTACCGACCAGCGAAAAGCCCTAGTTCAAAATTGGATGGACATTTTGGTCAAGGCATATGTAAGCCAAAAGATAAGGATTGGATGGGGAGAAAGTAAATTTGATTCAACCCCCTGTCAAGTTCTTGTCCAACTTCATCGACGAGACGCAGGCCTAAAAATCTACCACACTGTACCGACTAGCAAAAAGCCCTATTTCAAAATTGGATGGATATTTTGGTCATTTTGGTCAAGGCATATGTAAGCCAAATGGTGAGGATTGGATGGGGAGAAAGTAAATTTGATTCGATCCCCTGTCAAGTTCTTGTCCAACTTCATCGACGAGACGCAGGCCTAAAAATCTACCACACCATACCGACCTGCGAAAAGCCCTAGTTCAAAATTGGATGGACATTTTGGTCAAGGCATATGTAAGCCAAACGGTGAGGATTGGATGGGGAGAAAGTAAATTTGATTCGATCCCCTGTCAAGTTCTTGGCCAACTTCATCGACAAGACGCAGGCCTAAAAATTGACCACACTATACCGACCAGCGAAAAGCCCTAGTTCAAAATTGGATGGACATTTTGGTCAAGGCATATGTAAGCCAAACGGTGAGGATTGGATGGGGAGAAAGTAAATTTGATTCGATCCCCTGTCAAGTTTTTGTCCAACTTCATCGACGAGATGCAGGCCTAAAAATCTATGACACTGTACCGACCAGCGAAAAGCCCTAGTTCAAAATTGGATGGACTTTTTGGTCAAGGCATATGTAAGCGAAAAGATAAGGATTGGATGAGGAGAAAGTAAATTAGATTCAACCCCTGTCAAGTTCTTGTCCAACTTCATCGACGAGACGCAGGCCTAAAAATCTACCACACTATACTGACCAGCGAAAAGCCCTAGTTCAAAATTGGATGGACGTTTGGTCAAGGCATATGTAAGCCAAACGGTGAGGATTGGATGGGGAGAAAGTAAATTTGATTCGATCCCCTGTCAAGTTCTTGTCCAACTTCATCGACGAGACGCATGCCTAAAAATCTACCACACTATACTGACCAGCGAAAAGCCCTAGTTCAAAATTGGATGGACGTTTGGTCAAGGCATATGTAAGCCAAACGGTGAGGATTGGATGGGGAGAAAGTAAATTTGATTCGATCCCCTGTCAAGTTCTTGTCCAACTTCATCGACGAGACGCATGCCTAAAAATCTACCACACTATACTGACCAGCGAAAAGCCCTAGTTCAAAATTGGATGGACGTTTGGTCAAGGCATATGTAAGCCAAACGGTGAGGATTGGATGGGGAGAAAGTAAATTTGATTCGATCCCCTGTCAAGTTCTTGTCCAACTTCATCGACGAGACCCAGGCCTAAAAATCTACCACACTGTACCGACCAGCGAAAAGCCCTAGTTCAAAATTGGATGGACATTTTGGTCAAGGCATATGTAAGCCAAACGGTGAGGATTGGATGGGGAGAAAGTAAATTTGATTCGATCCCCTGTCAAGTTCTTGTCCAACTTCATCGACGAGACGCAGGCCTAAAAATCTACCACACTGTACCCACTAGCAAAAAGCCCTAGTTCAAAATTGGATGGATATTTTGGTCAAGGCATATGTAAGCCAAACGGTGAGGATTGGACGGGGAGAAAGTAAATTTGACTCGATCCCCTGTCAAGTTCTTGTCCAACTTCATCGACGAGACGCTGGCCTAAAAATCGACCACACTGTACCGAACAGCGAAAAGCCCTAGTTCAAAATGGGATGGACATTTTGGTCAAGGCATATGTAAGCCAAACGGTGAGGATTGGATGGGGAGAAAGTAAATTTGATTCGATCCCTTGTCAAGTTCTTGTCCAACATCATCGACAAGACGCAGGCCTCAAAATCTACCACACTATACTTACCAGCGAAAAACCCTAGTTGAAAATTGGATGGACGTTTGGTCAAGGCATATGTAAGCCAAACGGTGAGGATTGGATGGGGAGAAAGTAAATTTGATTCGATCCCCTGTCAAGTTCTTGTCCAACTTCATCGACGAGACGCAGGCCTAAAAATCTACCACACTATACTGACCAGCGAAAAGCCCTAGTTCAAAATTGGATGAACGTTTGGTCAAGGCATATGTAAGACAAACGGTTAGGATTGGAGGGGGAGAAAGTAAATTTGATTCGATCCTCTGTCCAGTTTTTGTCCAACTTCATCGACGAGACGCAGGCCTAAAAATCGACCACACTGTACCGACCAGCGAAAAACCCTAGTTCAAAATTTGATGGACATTTTGGTCAAGGCAAATGTAAGACAAAAGATAAGGATTGGATGGGGAGAAAGTAAATTTGATTCAAACCCCTGTCAAGTTCTTGTCCAACTTCATCGACGAGACGCAGGCCTAAAAATCTACCTCACTGTACCGACAAGCAAAAAGCCCTAGTTCAAAATTGGATGGATATTTTGGCCATTTTGGTTAAGGCATATGTAAGCCAATTGGTGAGGATTGGATGGGGAGAAAGTAAATTTGATTCGATCCCCTGTCAAGTTCTTGTCCAACTTCATCGACGAGACGCATGCCTAAAAATCTACCACACTATACTGACCAGCGAAAAGCCCTAGTTCAAAATTGGATTGAAGTTTGGTCAAGGCATATGTGGGACAAACGGTGAGGATTGGATGGGGAGAAAGTAAATTTGATTCGATCCCCTGTCAAGTTCTTGTCCAACTTCATCGACGAGACGCAGGCCTAAAAATCGACCACACTGTACCGACCAGCGAAATGCCCTAGTTCAAACTTGGATGGACATTTTGGTCAAGGCATATGTAAGCCAAACGGTGAGGATTGGATGGGGAGAAAGTAAATTTGATTCGATCCCCTGTCAAGTTCTTGTCCAACTTCATCGACGAGACGCAGGCCTAAAAATCTACCACACTGTACCGACTAGCAAAAAGCCCTAGTTCAAAATTGGATGGATATTTTGGTCATTTTGGTCAAGGCATATGTAAGCCAAATGGTGAGGATTGGATGGGGAGAAAGTAAATTTGATTCGATCCCCTGTCAAGTTCTTGTCCAACTTCATCGACGAGACGCATGCCTAAAAATCTACCACACTATACTGACCAGCGAAAAGCCCTAGTTCAAAATTGGATGGACGTTTGGTCAAGGCATATGTAAGCCAAACGGTGAGGATTGGATGGGGAGAAAGTAAATTTGATTCGATCCCCTGTCAAGTTCTTGTCCAACTTCATCGACGAGACGCAGGCCTAAAAATCTACCACACTGTACCGACCAGCGAAAAGCCCTAGTTCAAAATTGGATGGACATTTTGGTCAAGGCATATGTAAGCCAAACGGTGAGGATTGGATGGGGAGAAAGTAAATTTGATTCGATCCCCTGTCAAGTTCTTGTCCAACTTCATCGACGAGACGCATGCCTAAAAATCTACCACACTATACTGACCAGCGAAAAGCCCTAGTTCAAAATTGGATGGACGTTTGGTCAAGGCATATGTAAGCCAAACGGTGAGGATTGGATGGGGAGAAAGTAAATTTGATTCGATCCCCTGTCAAGTTCTTGTCCAACTTCATCGACGAGACGCATGCCTAAAAATCTACCACACTATACTGACCAGCGAAAAGCCCTAGTTCAAAATTGGATGGACGTTTGGTCAAGGCATATGTAAGCCAAACGGTGAGGATTGGATGGGGAGAAAGTAAATTTGATTCGATCCCCTGTCAAGTTCTTGTCCAACTTCATCGACGAGACGCATGCCTAAAAATCTACCACACTATACTGACCAGCGAAAAGCCCTAGTTCAAAATTGGATGGACGTTTGGTCAAGGCATATGTAAGCCAAACGGTGAGGATTGGATGGGGAGAAAGTAAATTTGATTCGATCCCCTGTCAAGTTCTTGTCCAACTTCATCGACGAGACGCATGCCTAAAAATCTACCACACTATACTGACCAGCGAAAAGCCCTAGTTCAAAATTGGATGGACGTTTGGTCAAGGCATATGTAAGCCAAACGGTGAGGATTGGATGGGGAGAAAGTAAATTTGATTCGATCCCCTGTCAAGTTCTTGTCCAACTTCATCGACGAGACGCATGCCTAAAAATCTACCACACTATACTGACCAGCGAAAAGCCCTAGTTCAAAATTGGATGGACGTTTGGTCAAGGCATATGTAAGCCAAACGGTGAGGATTGGATGGGGAGAAAGTAAATTTGATTCGATCCCCTGTCAAGTTCTTGTCCAACTTCATCGACGAGACGCATGCCTAAAAATCTACCACACTATACTGACCAGCGAAAAGCCCTAGTTCAAAATTGGATGGACGTTTGGTCAAGGCATATGTAAGCCAAACGGTGAGGATTGGATGGGGAGAAAGTAAATTTGATTCGATCCCCTGTCAAGTTCTTGTCCAACTTCATCGACGAGACGCATGCCTAAAAATCTACCACACTATACTGACCAGCGAAAAGCCCTAGTTCAAAATTGGATGGACGTTTGGTCAAGGCATATGTAAGCCAAACGGTGAGGATTGGATGGGGAGAAAGTAAATTTGATTCGATCCCCTGTCAAGTTCTTGTCCAACTTCATCGACGAGACGCATGCCTAAAAATCTACCACACTATACTGACCAGCGAAAAGCCCTAGTTCAAAATTGGATGGACGTTTGGTCAAGGCATATGTAAGCCAAACGGTGAGGATTGGATGGGGAGAAAGTAAATTTGATTCGATCCCCTGTCAAGTTCTTGTCCAACTTCATCGACGAGACGCATGCCTAAAAATCTACCACACTATACTGACCAGCGAAAAGCCCTAGTTCAAAATTGGATGGACGTTTGGTCAAGGCATATGTAAGCCAAACGGTGAGGATTGGATGGGGAGAAAGTAAATTTGATTCGATCCCCTGTCAAGTTCTTGTCCAACTTCATCGACGAGACGCATGCCTAAAAATCTACCACACTATACTGACCAGCGAAAAGCCCTAGTTCAAAATTGGATGGACGTTTGGTCAAGGCATATGTAAGCCAAACGGTGAGGATTGGATGGGGAGAAAGTAAATTTGATTCGATCCCCTGTCAAGTTCTTGTCCAACTTCATCGACGAGACGCATGCCTAAAAATCTACCACACTATACTGACCAGCGAAAAGCCCTAGTTCAAAATTGGATGGACGTTTGGTCAAGGCATATGTAAGCCAAACGGTGAGGATTGGATGGGGAGAAAGTAAATTTGATTCGATCCCCTGTCAAGTTCTTGTCCAACTTCATCGACGAGACGCATGCCTAAAAATCTACCACACTATACTGACCAGCGAAAAGCCCTAGTTCAAAATTGGATGGACGTTTGGTCAAGGCATATGTAAGCCAAACGGTGAGGATTGGATGGGGAGAAAGTAAATTTGATTCGATCCCCTGTCAAGTTCTTGTCCAACTTCATCGACGAGACGCATGCCTAAAAATCTACCACACTATACTGACCAGCGAAAAGCCCTAGTTCAAAATTGGATGGACGTTTGGTCAAGGCATATGTAAGCCAAACGGTGAGGATTGGATGGGGAGAAAGTAAATTTGATTCGATCCCCTGTCAAGTTCTTGTCCAACTTCATCGACGAGACGCATGCCTAAAAATCTACCACACTATACTGACCAGCGAAAAGCCCTAGTTCAAAATTGGATGGACGTTTGGTCAAGGCATATGTAAGCCAAACGGTGAGGATTGGATGGGGAGAAAGTAAATTTGATTCGATCCCCTGTCAAGTTCTTGTCCAACTTCATCGACGAGACGCATGCCTAAAAATCTACCACACTATACTGACCAGCGAAAAGCCCTAGTTCAAAATTGGATGGACGTTTGGTCAAGGCATATGTAAGCCAAACGGTGAGGATTGGATGGGGAGAAAGTAAATTTGATTCGATCCCCTGTCAAGTTCTTGTCCAACTTCATCGACGAGACGCATGCCTAAAAATCTACCACACTATACTGACCAGCGAAAAGCCCTAGTTCAAAATTGGATGGACGTTTGGTCAAGGCATATGTAAGCCAAACGGTGAGGATTGGATGGGGAGAAAGTAAATTTGATTCGATCCCCTGTCAAGTTCTTGTCCAACTTCATCGACGAGACGCATGCCTAAAAATCTACCACACTATACTGACCAGCGAAAAGCCCTAGTTCAAAATTGGATGGACGTTTGGTCAAGGCATATGTAAGCCAAACGGTGAGGATTGGATGGGGAGAAAGTAAATTTGATTCGATCCCCTGTCAAGTTCTTGTCCAACTTCATCGACGAGACGCATGCCTAAAAATCTACCACACTATACTGACCAGCGAAAAGCCCTAGTTCAAAATTGGATGGACGTTTGGTCAAGGCATATGTAAGCCAAACGGTGAGGATTGGATGGGGAGAAAGTAAATTTGATTCGATCCCCTGTCAAGTTCTTGTCCAACTTCATCGACGAGACGCATGCCTAAAAATCTACCACACTATACTGACCAGCGAAAAGCCCTAGTTCAAAATTGGATGGACGTTTGGTCAAGGCATATGTAAGCCAAACGGTGAGGATTGGATGGGGAGAAAGTAAATTTGATTCGATCCCCTGTCAAGTTCTTGTCCAACTTCATCGACGAGACGCATGCCTAAAAATCTACCACACTATACTGACCAGCGAAAAGCCCTAGTTCAAAATTGGATGGACGTTTGGTCAAGGCATATGTAAGCCAAACGGTGAGGATTGGATGGGGAGAAAGTAAATTTGATTCGATCCCCTGTCAAGTTCTTGTCCAACTTCATCGACGAGACGCATGCCTAAAAATCTACCACACTATACTGACCAGCGAAAAGCCCTAGTTCAAAATTGGATGGACGTTTGGTCAAGGCATATGTAAGCCAAACGGTGAGGATTGGATGGGGAGAAAGTAAATTTGATTCGATCCCCTGTCAAGTTCTTGTCCAACTTCATCGACGAGACGCATGCCTAAAAATCTACCACACTATACTGACCAGCGAAAAGCCCTAGTTCAAAATTGGATGGACGTTTGGTCAAGGCATATGTAAGCCAAACGGTGAGGATTGGATGGGGAGAAAGTAAATTTGATTCGATCCCCTGTCAAGTTCTTGTCCAACTTCATCGACGAGACGCATGCCTAAAAATCTACCACACTATACTGACCAGCGAAAAGCCCTAGTTCAAAATTGGATGGACGTTTGGTCAAGGCATATGTAAGCCAAACGGTGAGGATTGGATGGGGAGAAAGTAAATTTGATTCGATCCCCTGTCAAGTTCTTGTCCAACTTCATCGACGAGACGCATGCCTAAAAATCTACCACACTATACTGACCAGCGAAAAGCCCTAGTTCAAAATTGGATGGACGTTTGGTCAAGGCATATGTAAGCCAAACGGTGAGGATTGGATGGGGAGAAAGTAAATTTGATTCGATCCCCTGTCAAGTTCTTGTCCAACTTCATCGACGAGACGCATGCCTAAAAATCTACCACACTATACTGACCAGCGAAAAGCCCTAGTTCAAAATTGGATGGACGTTTGGTCAAGGCATATGTAAGCCAAACGGTGAGGATTGGATGGGGAGAAAGTAAATTTGATTCGATCCCCTGTCAAGTTCTTGTCCAACTTCATCGACGAGACGCATGCCTAAAAATCTACCACACTATACTGACCAGCGAAAAGCCCTAGTTCAAAATTGGATGGACGTTTGGTCAAGGCATATGTAAGCCAAACGGTGAGGATTGGATGGGGAGAAAGTAAATTTGATTCGATCCCCTGTCAAGTTCTTGTCCAACTTCATCGACGAGACGCATGCCTAAAAATCTACCACACTATACTGACCAGCGAAAAGCCCTAGTTCAAAATTGGATGGACGTTTGGTCAAGGCATATGTAAGCCAAACGGTGAGGATTGGATGGGGAGAAAGTAAATTTGATTCGATCCCCTGTCAAGTTCTTGTCCAACTTCATCGACGAGACGCATGCCTAAAAATCTACCACACTATACTGACCAGCGAAAAGCCCTAGTTCAAAATTGGATGGACGTTTGGTCAAGGCATATGTAAGCCAAACGGTGAGGATTGGATGGGGAGAAAGTAAATTTGATTCGATCCCCTGTCAAGTTCTTGTCCAACTTCATCGACGAGACGCATGCCTAAAAATCTACCACACTATACTGACCAGCGAAAAGCCCTAGTTCAAAATTGGATGGACGTTTGGTCAAGGCATATGTAAGCCAAACGGTGAGGATTGGATGGGGAGAAAGTAAATTTGATTCGATCCCCTGTCAAGTTCTTGTCCAACTTCATCGACGAGACGCATGCCTAAAAATCTACCACACTATACTGACCAGCGAAAAGCCCTAGTTCAAAATTGGATGGACGTTTGGTCAAGGCATATGTAAGCCAAACGGTGAGGATTGGATGGGGAGAAAGTAAATTTGATTCGATCCCCTGTCAAGTTCTTGTCCAACTTCATCGACGAGACGCATGCCTAAAAATCTACCACACTATACTGACCAGCGAAAAGCCCTAGTTCAAAATTGGATGGACGTTTGGTCAAGGCATATGTAAGCCAAACGGTGAGGATTGGATGGGGAGAAAGTAAATTTGATTCGATCCCCTGTCAAGTTCTTGTCCAACTTCATCGACGAGACGCATGCCTAAAAATCTACCACACTATACTGACCAGCGAAAAGCCCTAGTTCAAAATTGGATGGACGTTTGGTCAAGGCATATGTAAGCCAAACGGTGAGGATTGGATGGGGAGAAAGTAAATTTGATTCGATCCCCTGTCAAGTTCTTGTCCAACTTCATCGACGAGACGCATGCCTAAAAATCTACCACACTATACTGACCAGCGAAAAGCCCTAGTTCAAAATTGGATGGACGTTTGGTCAAGGCATATGTAAGCCAAACGGTGAGGATTGGATGGGGAGAAAGTAAATTTGATTCGATCCCCTGTCAAGTTCTTGTCCAACTTCATCGACGAGACGCATGCCTAAAAATCTACCACACTATACTGACCAGCGAAAAGCCCTAGTTCAAAATTGGATGGACGTTTGGTCAAGGCATATGTAAGCCAAACGGTGAGGATTGGATGGGGAGAAAGTAAATTTGATTCGATCCCCTGTCAAGTTCTTGTCCAACTTCATCGACGAGACGCATGCCTAAAAATCTACCACACTATACTGACCAGCGAAAAGCCCTAGTTCAAAATTGGATGGACGTTTGGTCAAGGCATATGTAAGCCAAACGGTGAGGATTGGATGGGGAGAAAGTAAATTTGATTCGATCCCTTGTCAAGTTCTTGTCCAACTTCATCGACAAGACGCAGGCCTAAAAATCTACCACACTATACTGACCAGCGAAAAGCCCTAGTTCAAAATTGGATGGATGTTTGGTCAAGGGATATGTAAGCCAAACGGTGAGGATTGGATGGGGAGAAGGAAAATTTGATTCGATCCCTTGTCAACTTTTTGTCCAACTTCATCGACAAGACGCAGGCCTAAAAATCTACCACACTATACTGACCAGCGAAAAGCCCTAGTTCAAAATTGGATGGACGTTTGGTCAAGGCATATGTAAGCCAAACGGTGAGGATTGGATGGGGAGAAAGTAAATTTGATTCGATCCCCTGTCAAGTTCTTGTCCAACTTCATCGACGAGACGCAGGCCTAAAAATCTACCACACTGTACCGACCAGCGAAAAGCCCTAGTTCAAAATTGGATGGACATTTTGGTCAATGCATATCTAAGCCAAACGGTGAGGATTGGATGGGGAGAAAGTAAATTTGATTTGATCCCTTGTCAAGTTCTTGTCCAACTTCACCGACAAGACGCAGGCCAAAAAATCTACCACACTGTACCGACTAGCAAAAAGCCCTAGTTCAAAATTGGATGGATATTTTGGTCATTCTGGTCAAGGCATATGTAAGCCAAACGGTGAGGATTGGATGGGGAGAAAGTAAATTTGATTCGATCCCCTGTCAAGTTCTTGTCCAACTTCATCGACGAGACGCAGGCCTAAAAATCTACCACACTGTACCGACTAGCAAAAAGCCCTAGTTCAAAATTGGATGGATATTTTGGTCATTTTGGTCAAGGCATATGTAAGCCAAATGGTGAGGATTGGATGGGGAGAAAGTAAATTTGATTCGATCCCCTGTCAAGTTCTTGTCCAACTTCATCGACGAGACGCAGGCCTAAAAATCTACCACACTGTACCGACCAGCGAAAAGCCCTAGTTCAAAATTGGATGGACATTTTGGTCAAGGCATATGTAAGCCAAAAGATAAGGATTGGATGGGGAGAAAGTAAATTTGATTCAACCCCCTGTCAAGTTCTTGTCCAACTTCATCGACGAGACGCAGGCCTAAAAATCTACCACACTGTACCGACTAGCAAAAAGCCCTAGTTCAAAATTGGATGGATATTTTGGTCATTTTGGTCAAGGCATAAGTAAGCCAAATGGTGAGGATTGGATGGGGAGAAAGTAAATTTGATTCGATCCCCTGTGAAGTTCTTGTCCAACTTCATCGACGAGACCAAGGCCTAAAAATCTACCACACTGTACCGACCAGTGAAAATCCCTAGTTCAAAATTGGATGGACATTTTGGTCAAGACATATGTAAGCCAAAATATAAGGATTGGATGGCGAGAAAGTAAATTTGATTCCACCCCCTGTCAAGTTCTTGTCCAACTTCATCGACGAGACGCATGCCTAAAAATCTACCACACTATACTGACCAGCGAAAAGCCCTAGTTCAAAATTGGATGGACGTTTGGTCAAGGCATATGTAAGCCAAACGGTGAGGATTGGATGGGGAGAAAGTAAATTTGATTCGATCCCCTGTCAAGTTCTTGTCCAACTTCATCGACGAGACGCAGGCCTAAAAATTGACCACACTGTACCGACCAGCGAAAAGCCCTAGTTCAAAATTGGTTGGACATTTTGGTCAAGGCATATGTAAGCCAAACGGTGAGGATTGGATGGGGAGAAAGTAAATTTGATTCGATCCCATGTCAAGTTCTTGTACAACTTCATCGATAAGACGCAGGCCTAAAAATCTACCACACTATACTGACCAGTGAAAAACCCTAGTTCAAAATTGGATGGACGTTTGGTCAAGGCATATGTAAGCCAAACGGTGAGGATTGGATGGGGAGAAAGTAAATTTGATTCGATCCCCTGTCAAGTTCTTGTCCAACTTCGTCGACGAGACGCAGGCCTAAAAATTTACCACACTGTACCGACCAGCGAAAAAACCTAGTTCAAAATTGGATGGACATTTTGGTCAAGGCATATGTAAGCCAAACGGTGAGGATTGGATGGGGAGAAAGTAAATTTGATTCGATCCCCTGTCAAGTTCTTGTCCAACTTCATCGACGAGACGCAGGCCTAAAAATCTACCACACTGTACCGACCAGCGAAAAGCCCTAGTTCAAAATTGGATGGACATTTTGGTCAAGGCATATGTAAGCCAAAAGATAAGGATTGGATGGGGAGAAAGTAAATTTGATTCAACCCCTGTCAAGTTCTTGTCCAACTTCATCGACGAGACGCCGGCCTAAAAATCTACCACACTGAACCGACTAGCAAAAAGCCCTAGTTCAAAATTGGATGGATATTTTTGTCATTTTGGTCAAGGCATATGTAAGCCAAA
>CAUOFW020006280.1:828647-862233 GCA_963454935.2 Ilex paraguariensis | reverse complement strand
ATGCCTAAAAATCTACCACACTATACTGTCCAGCGAAAAGCCCTAGTTCAAAATTGGATGGACATTTGGTCAAGGCATCTTTAAGCCAAACAGTGAGGATTGGATGGGGAGAAAGTAAATTTGATTCGATCCCCTGTCATGTACTTGTCCAACTTCATCGACGAGACGCAGACCTAAAAATCGACCACACTGTACCGACCAGCGAAAAGTCCTTGTTCAAAATTGGATGGACATTTTGGTCAAGGCATATGTAAGCCAAATGGTGAGGATTGGATGGGGAGAAAGTAAATTTGATTCGATCCCCTGTCAAGTTCTTGTCCAACTTCATCGACGAGACGCATGCCTAAAAATCTACCACACTATACTGACCAGCGAAAAGCCCTAGTTCAAAATTGGATGGACGTTTGGTCAAGGCATATGTAAGCCAAACGGTGAGGATTGGATGGGGAGAAAGTAAATTTGATTCGATCCCCTGTCAAGTTCTTGTCCAACTTCATCGACGAGACGCATGCCTAAAAATCTACCACACTATACTGACCAGCGAAAAGCCCTAGTTCAAAATTGGATGGACGTTTGGTCAAGGCATATGTAAGCCAAACGGTGAGGATTGGATGGGGAGAAAGTAAATTTGATTCGATCCCCTGTCAAGTTCTTGTCCAACTTCATCGACGAGACGCATGCCTAAAAATCTACCACACTATACTGACCAGCGAAAAGCCCTAGTTCAAAATTGGATGGACGTTTGGTCAAGGCATATGTAAGCCAAACGGTGAGGATTGGATGGGGAGAAAGTAAATTTGATTCGATCCCCTGTCAAGTTCTTGTCCAACTTCATCGACGAGACGCATGCCTAAAAATCTACCACACTATACTGACCAGCGAAAAGCCCTAGTTCAAAATTGGATGGACGTTTGGTCAAGGCATATGTAAGCCAAACGGTGAGGATTGGATGGGGAGAAAGTAAATTTGATTCGATCCCCTGTCAAGTTCTTGTCCAACTTCATCGACGAGACGCATGCCTAAAAATCTACCACACTATACTGACCAGCGAAAAGCCCTAGTTCAAAATTGGATGGACGTTTGGTCAAGGCATATGTAAGCCAAACGGTGAGGATTGGATGGGGAGAAAGTAAATTTGATTCGATCCCCTGTCAAGTTCTTGTCCAACTTCATCGACGAGACGCATGCCTAAAAATCTACCACACTATACTGACCAGCGAAAAGCCCTAGTTCAAAATTGGATGGACGTTTGGTCAAGGCATATGTAAGCCAAACGGTGAGGATTGGATGGGGAGAAAGTAAATTTGATTCGATCCCCTGTCAAGTTCTTGTCCAACTTCATCGACGAGACGCATGCCTAAAAATCTACCACACTATACTGACCAGCGAAAAGCCCTAGTTCAAAATTGGATGGACGTTTGGTCAAGGCATATGTAAGCCAAACGGTGAGGATTGGATGGGGAGAAAGTAAATTTGATTCGATCCCCTGTCAAGTTCTTGTCCAACTTCATCGACGAGACGCATGCCTAAAAATCTACCACACTATACTGACCAGCGAAAAGCCCTAGTTCAAAATTGGATGGACGTTTGGTCAAGGCATATGTAAGCCAAACGGTGAGGATTGGATGGGGAGAAAGTAAATTTGATTCGATCCCCTGTCAAGTTCTTGTCCAACTTCATCGACGAGACGCATGCCTAAAAATCTACCACACTATACTGACCAGCGAAAAGCCCTAGTTCAAAATTGGATGGACGTTTGGTCAAGGCATATGTAAGCCAAACGGTGAGGATTGGATGGGGAGAAAGTAAATTTGATTCGATCCCCTGTCAAGTTCTTGTCCAACTTCATCGACGAGACGCATGCCTAAAAATCTACCACACTATACTGACCAGCGAAAAGCCCTAGTTCAAAATTGGATGGACGTTTGGTCAAGGCATATGTAAGCCAAACGGTGAGGATTGGATGGGGAGAAAGTAAATTTGATTCGATCCCCTGTCAAGTTCTTGTCCAACTTCATCGACGAGACGCATGCCTAAAAATCTACCACACTATACTGACCAGCGAAAAGCCCTAGTTCAAAATTGGATGGACGTTTGGTCAAGGCATATGTAAGCCAAACGGTGAGGATTGGATGGGGAGAAAGTAAATTTGATTCGATCCCCTGTCAAGTTCTTGTCCAACTTCATCGACGAGACGCATGCCTAAAAATCTACCACACTATACTGACCAGCGAAAAGCCCTAGTTCAAAATTGGATGGACGTTTGGTCAAGGCATATGTAAGCCAAACGGTGAGGATTGGATGGGGAGAAAGTAAATTTGATTCGATCCCCTGTCAAGTTCTTGTCCAACTTCATCGACGAGACGCATGCCTAAAAATCTACCACACTATACTGACCAGCGAAAAGCCCTAGTTCAAAATTGGATGGACGTTTGGTCAAGGCATATGTAAGCCAAACGGTGAGGATTGGATGGGGAGAAAGTAAATTTGATTCGATCCCCTGTCAAGTTCTTGTCCAACTTCATCGACGAGACGCATGCCTAAAAATCTACCACACTATACTGACCAGCGAAAAGCCCTAGTTCAAAATTGGATGGACGTTTGGTCAAGGCATATGTAAGCCAAACGGTGAGGATTGGATGGGGAGAAAGTAAATTTGATTCGATCCCCTGTCAAGTTCTTGTCCAACTTCATCGACGAGACGCATGCCTAAAAATCTACCACACTATACTGACCAGCGAAAAGCCCTAGTTCAAAATTGGATGGACGTTTGGTCAAGGCATATGTAAGCCAAACGGTGAGGATTGGATGGGGAGAAAGTAAATTTGATTCGATCCCCTGTCAAGTTCTTGTCCAACTTCATCGACGAGACGCATGCCTAAAAATCTACCACACTATACTGACCAGCGAAAAGCCCTAGTTCAAAATTGGATGGACGTTTGGTCAAGGCATATGTAAGCCAAACGGTGAGGATTGGATGGGGAGAAAGTAAATTTGATTCGATCCCCTGTCAAGTTCTTGTCCAACTTCATCGACGAGACGCATGCCTAAAAATCTACCACACTATACTGACCAGCGAAAAGCCCTAGTTCAAAATTGGATGGACGTTTGGTCAAGGCATATGTAAGCCAAACGGTGAGGATTGGATGGGGAGAAAGTAAATTTGATTCGATCCCCTGTCAAGTTCTTGTCCAACTTCATCGACGAGACGCAGGCCTAAAAATCTACCACACTGTACCGACCAGCAAAAAGTCCTAGTTCAAAATTGCATGGATATTTTGGTCATTTTGGTCAAAGCATATGTAAGCCAAATAGTGAGAATTGGATGGGGAGAAAATAAATTTAATTTGATCCCCTGTCAAGTTCTTGTCCAACTTCATCGACGAGACGTAAGCACTCTTCTCCATGTGAATATTATTTATTTTTTTTAGAAAAACTTGTGTATTTTTTTTAACTAAATAAATTCTTTTTTATGAAAAGTAAAAATACTAAATCGAGTTCTTTTAATTTTGAAGGAGTAATACTATTTAGATTTAAAATTTTGACTTAATTTGTTGAAATAATGATGTGGCTTCATAAGAACCATTTGATTAATACAAAATTTCAATGTTTGATGGAGTCTACAGTGAATCCAAATATCACAGTGAATTAAATTAGTAAATTGTGTCAGTAAATTAGATTACAATAACATTGCTCATTTTGAAGATCTTGATAATAATGTACTACAAAGTATCACAAAAACTTTTCTCGTTCTTCTCAAATATTTATAAAGAGTTCCTTTTCATTTCTAAATACCAAATGTACTCACAATAAAAACTAATTGGCGCAAATCTCATGGATTTGGAAAACAGGTAGAAATAATCTCATGAAATTTGGCCACTAAGAAATCGCACAAAATAGGGTGTTTGAAATTCAAACAAAAATTGTTTCAACCAAATCAAAAACACAAACAACCAAAAATTTTGAGAATCAAAAAATCTTTTGCCAGTGTATTGACTATACATATATTGGAGGATCATCGGTTAACACATTGTGACATAATAGTGAGAAATCACAATGAACAATTTCATTAACACTTTAATAACTGACAAAAGGTGTACAATTGTATTTCATGATTCATGCATAATCTAAATGTTATACTTTACACTGTGCGACATAACAGTGTGATATCTACAATTCGACAAGCATATATATTGCTTTTAGGAATGATAGTGTTACATCACAGTGTAACAACACAATATAACAACCGACGTTGTTGTAGAAAATTAGATGATGCAATAAAAATGGGAGCAAGAGCATATTGCTTCAATGAATGAATATATTACTCAATTTGGACTTGGACCGGCCAAACTAGTCTGTCAGGTGTAGGGCAAAGAGAAAACTCTTGCAAAAGTAGATCATGGTGGGTTTATGGAGAAGGTGGTGAGGGATAAGATTTTAATTTTTCGCTTCACCTGATATTGGGAAGCCATAAGTAGAAAAATTGATGTCGAAGAAGATGTTGAAGAAAATGAGCATCAAATGTTGAAATAGAAAATCAGATATTGAAATATAATGTAAGCCGTTGAAGTTATGGGTGACAATCAAGTCGTGTCATGAGGATCATTGTGGGTTCGTATTGAACATTAATCAACCCTAATTCAATTCATTTAACTAATCGTGTCATGTCGAGTTGACTTATTTATTTTTGTATAGTGTTTGTGTTCGTATTCATGTTAATCCAAATAAACTTTGAATAAAAAACTTACTGTTAAAATTCTATTTTCACTTAATTAAATCCATACTCATACTTTTTCTAAAAATAAAAAATTAACCAAATAAACATAATAATAATAATAATGAGTAAAAATATTTTTTATATAATAATTATGTTAGTGCTTAATAAACAATTATACATAATTAATACTTTATTTCTATAATACTAATTAAACATGTTGATTGTGTTAATTTCGTATTGTTCGTGTTACCATACAAACGAGAAAATAGAGAAAGTGTCAATTTTTAAATAAACGGGTTAATTGTGTCAGTTTTGGGTTCGACGAGTTAAATCCAAACATGGGCCGTTTATATTTCATGTTCGCGTGTTGGATAATTTTTGAGTTTGTGTCGAGTAAACAATAGCACCTTACTCATCATCTCCATCTCCCTCATCTCCATCATCGTCTTCCCCAGCATCCTCCTTTCCAGTTTCGTCCTTAGTCCCCTCCTCCTCCTCCTCATCATCATCCTCATCTGAGTTTCCCATCTCAACAATAATGGAAGCTGAGGGGGCAGAAGTGGAAGGTCTAGAAACCTGAGGGGGAGGTCCACCTGGGATCGGCTCACCAGGGAATGTGTGTTGGAATAGTCTGGTCATCATTGCCGAGATCCCATGAACTGTCTCCTTTAACACATCCAAGCACTGAGATATTGTGTGCAAAGGAGCTAACGTGGGCGGCCTCGAAACAGATGGCCCCCTAGAGGAAGGTCCTGTAGCTGATGACTTTGGTCTTGGTACCCTAGCACGCTCACCACGACTTATGGCAGACCTCTTGCTACTACTTGCCTTCCTATGGCTCCGGTCTCAAGAGGAGTCAACTTGTCAAAGGCATAACCTTTCATCTTGAAATGGCCGCACATTCGGGTGACTAGATTTCCAAATGGAAGGTTCGCCTTCAGATTTCTAGCTTGGGCGAATTCCTTTATCACCTCCCATATCAAAAGCGCTATGTCCAAGACCTTCCTAGTCATCATCGCATCCAAAAGGGCTAGCTTTTCCACATTTGGGTTCTTCTCGGCCCCCCTGGAAAATAAATTATAATGCAACACTTTATTCATCATCCCATACGAATGCTTGAGGCCCCTGACTTAGATCGTTCCCCAAAATTGAGTCAGGTCCTCGTACATTAAAGCCACATACTCTAGGATGGTCTTGACCCCATGAATGTTATGTGGGAACACCGGGATGGAGGGAGGCAACCACTCGTATTTCAAAAGGGTGGCAATCACAGTTGGGGTCACGTCAAAAGTCTTGTCCCTCACATTAGGTCTCAAGATCTCAGCATCCTCATCCACCACCTTTAACTTTTGGTAGAACTCCCGACATAACGCCAATTTGAACCCACTCATAGACTCAAACCAAATCCCAATCCCATGGGCCTCAATGATTCTCACAACCTCGTTGTTCGGACCCAGGGATATCTTATCGATGTATCTCTCGCAAGTTACATTCTTTTCCACGATGCTTTGGTTGTGAGCATCATTCCTCGCCTGTTTCCTTCGCTCACTCTAGTCTCCACTAGACCCCTCCTCGCTTCTTTTTTAGGCACTAGCACCCTGGGGCTGTGGAGAACTTGGCCTGGTGTGCTTGATGCAAGCTATGCAAAGTAACAGTGCCCCACACACCAAGAGTGGCAAGAAAGCCAAAAACAAACCCTTAATTGGGTCTACAACATCACAGATGATCCTCCTTGTGCGAGCCATTGCAAAGATTTTGAGACTTTTGAAAAGATTTAAAGAGGTTAGGACTTGGGGTAAAATTCGAAAAAACTAGGGTTTAGGTTGTGGAATCCTTAAATCTTCAATGAAATCCACTAAATCAACAACCTTAACAGTAAGGGATGAGAGATTAAGGCAATGGGTAAGAATTTTCGAAGTTTAGGAATGTTTGGAGGGGGAGAGAAAGGCATGAGAGCTTGTAAGTTATGGAGACAATGAACAGTCTCCCAAAAAAATTGGATTAAAACTTTTATTTATGGCATTTTGGGCAAAACCTTCCGATAAGTCGATGCCAAACCTATTAGTAGGTTTTACTCCAATGAGCAAAAACTACCGGTAGTTTTCTGGTAGGTTCAGGACCAGTGTGCAAAACCTACTGGTAGTTTTATGTACAAAACTACCAGTAGGTTTTCACTTTATTTGCAAAAACCTATGCTCTTCACTTCATTTCAACTCCTACACATTCTAGCACTCTATTTATGACCTCTACTCCGCCCAAAACATATGCTACGCTTGTGAACCACAATTTGAACCATCATACACCAAGTCATTTACCAAAATTGCAATATGATTTACAATCTTGATGCTTTCAAAACACAAGGTATATATTTTTACATTTAACTACCAAAATGAACACTCAAAAAGTAAGACACACATTCAAATAACAAGGGCATTCCTAATTCCCACAAATATCAAAAGTTTGATCAATATTCCCCTATATGTGGCTACTTAACACATCGTTCAAATGCCCAAACCAAGCACACATGAGCATCACTATAGCTTTAAATACTATTCTAGAGTATGCACCAACACATTCATTTTCAAACTTGCGTGTGTGTGAATTGGAAATGTAATTTAAGCATTTACACAACAAAATTCACATTCGACTGCTAAACAAATTCAACTTCAATGCAAAACTCACCAAAGGTCTTTCTTAACAATGAATCACACTCTAATTATCCTGGCATGCTTTCCATGTGTACATGTGAGATAGAATCTTGTGCACAAAACGAAGTATGCTCACATATAATCCAAAAATGAAGTTTATGCATGAAAATAAAATGACCTTGGAATAATCTCATGAAAGGAATGCTAGGGCATTAGGTAGCAAAATTAAATCCTCTTTTTCTTTAAAAGTATGCATCCCCCATGCTTCTCTAGATCATTTAGGACTTTCATAGGTTGTAATGAGGCTTTGAGGTGAAATCTAGGTAAATGAAATGAAGGATAAAGGACAACAAAGAGGGTTGTTCCGAGTGAATGATTATTGTACCAAAACATCTCCTTTTTCATGGGCTTTTTAGTCTAACACCATCACCGCACTCTTTGTTTCTTTTTATCTTTTTTCCTTAACATTTTCCTTTTATTTTGTCATTCTTTTCTTCTTTTCACCCCTTGTTCTCCTTTTCTTGGATTTTCATTCTTTTTCCATTCAACTCTTTGAGTTTTACTTTAATTCATCCCTTTTGTTGATTTTCTGAACCATGCTTCCTTCTGTTTTATGATCACTCATATTAAGCTCTATGAACAACCAACGTGAGGTAGATTTTTATCATTTTGCACTGGCTTGGTCAATTGTGAGGTGTGAAAACGAATTTAAAATTAAGGCTCTATCACGAAACTAGGGATAAATTTTCACAAGAAAAAGAGCTAAGGCTCAAAGAAAATAAAAGATGGCCTAAGATCCTTTCTAGATGGGCATGGGGGAGCACATTGCATTTTAAGATAAAGTCAATTCACTACCCAAATGCATCTAGCTAAAAAAAGCAAAATGAGATTATTGAATAAATTTGNATAGGGAGACATACCTAAGATGGTTTTGTAGGCAGTGTGGTAAGCCTATAGGGCCATCAATTAGTCTAAATGACCAATATTTCCTATTCAAGTTCACTATTTTCTCTAAGATATTCTTGATCTCCCTATTGGCCAACTCCACTTGGCCATTGGTTTGCGGGTGATATGCGGTGAACACCTTGTGTGGTGTTATGTATCAAAGATACGAACGGCCTATTACAGAAATGCGATCCACCATCACTTATCATAGCACGAGGCATCTCGAACCTCAAAAATATGTTCTCCTTGAGAAACTTGACTACGACCCGGTGGTCATTGGTCTTAGTTGGGATAGCCTCCACCCATTTGGACAAGTAGTCCACTGCCAGTAGAATGTATAGATAGTCAAACAACACAGGGAAGGGACCCATAAAGTCAATGCCCTAACAATAAAATATCTTAATAACAAGTACAAGGCAGAGGGGTATCATGTTCCTTCGGGTCACACTAACCAATCTTTGGCACCTATCACATTCTTTACAAAATGAAACACAGTCTTTGTTTAATGAGGGCCAATAAAAATCTGATTGTAGAATTTTTGCCGAAGTCTTCTTGGAAGAGAAGTGGCCACCACACTTTCCGAGTGGCTAAATGCAAGGACATCCCGTTGCTCATTTTTTGGTACTCATCTCCGTATGACTTGGTCAGGGCAATACTTGAACAAGTACGGGTTGTCGAAGGAAAAGTACTTCACATCCACCATAAACCTCATTATATCCTCGAGGCTCTGGTGCAGTGGTATTTGTCTTGTAGCAAGATAATTACATATGTTAGCATACTAGGGACAAATAGAATGAATAGAAAGTAAGTGCTTATCAGGGAAAAAATCAAGGATAGGAATATGCTCANTCAAAGGTGAATTTCCCCACAAAAATTGGTATTATCAACAAAAATTTTCACAAACATTGGTGTATCGTACAAATGGTGCACCTCACCCCCAAACTTGATTAATGCATTGTCCTTAACACAACAAAAAAGATATAATATGCAATGAAGGACTGTAAAAAAAATGAGTAGGGTTAGAGAACATCTCGCAATTGAGCTTTGACAAAAATACCAATATCTGCAACTAAGAAATCAAGACTATATGCAAAGATAAAATAAGTAAACATAACAAATAAGGTAAGTAAACACAACTGTACACTAAAGAACAAAAGAACAGTTATTCCTCCAACAATTTTTGGTAAACCGGATCCACCAATTCTTCCTCCACCCCTTGATCTTCAAACCCCTCAAAGAATGGCTCAAGTCTTTGGCCATTGACTTTCGATGTCCTGCCATCCTCGGGGTTTGTGACTTCCACAACTCCATTGGGGTAGGCCACCTTGAAAAAATAGGGGCCATCCCAACAGGATCGAAGTTTTTCCCTTGAAAGATTGAGAGGCGAGAGTTATATAAGAGGACTTTTTAGCCAGGCTCAAATGACTTCCTTACAATGGATTTGTTATGAAAGATCTTAGCCCGCTCTTTTGAAATTTTAGAGCTCTCATACACATCTCTTTGAATCTCTTCCAATTCATTCATTTCTAGCTTCCTATTCTCTCCGGCCATTCTCAAATTGAAGTGTAAAGTCTTTATAGCCCAATAGGCCTTGTGTTCCATTTTAACTGGCAAATGGAAAGCCTTTCCATAGACGAGCCAACAGGGAGACATACCTAAGATGGTTTTGTAGGCAGTGTGGTAAGCCTATAGGGCCATCAATTAGTTTAAATGACCAATATTTCCTATTCAAGTTCACTATTTTCTCTAAGATATTCTTGATCTCCCTATTGGCCAAATCCACTTGGCCATTGGTTTGCGGGTGATATGCGGTGAACACCTTGTGTGGTGTTATGTATCAAAGATACGAACGACCTATTATAGAAATGCGATCCACCATCACTTATCATAGCACGAGGCATCTCGAACCTCAAAAATATGTTCTCCTTGAGAAACTTGACTACGACCCGGTGGTCATTGGTCTTAGTTGGGATAGCCTCCACCCATTTGGACAAGTAGTCCACTGCCAGTAGAATGTATAGATAGTCAAACAACACAGGGAAGGGACCCATAAAGTCAATGCCCTAACAATAAAATATCTTAATAACAAGTACAAGGCAAAGGGGTATCATGTTCCTTCGGGTCACACTAACCAATCTTTGGCACCTATCACATTCTTTACAAAATGAAACACAGTCTTTGTTTAATGTGGGCCAATAAAAATCTGATTGTAGAATTTTTGCCGAAGTCTTCTTGGAAGAGAAGTGGCCACCGCACTTTCCGAGTGGCTAAATGCAAGGACATCCCGTTGCTCATTTTTTGGTACTCATCTCCGTATGACTTGGTCAGGACAATACTTGAACAAGTACGGGTTGTCGAAGGAAAAGTACTTCACATCCACCATAAACCTCATTATATCCTCCAGGCTCTAGTGCAGTGGTATTTGTCTTGTAGAAAGATAATTACATATATTAGCATACTAGGGAAAAATACAATGAATAGAAAGTAAGTGCTTATCAGGGAAAAAATCAAGGATAGGAATATGCTCATCAACATCTTACACCACAAATCGGGATAAATGATCCACCACCACGTTCTCAACTCCCTTTCTGTCTTTGATCGCCAAATTGAATTCTTGTAGGAAGAGTATCCACCTAATGAGTCTCGATTTGGCATCTTGCTTAGACAAAAGATACTTCAAAGCAGAGTGATCGGTATGGACTATTGTAGGTGACCAATGATGTAGGACCCAAATTTATCCAAAGCAAATACTACCTCTAGCAACTCCTTTTCGGTGGTGGTATAGTTCATTTGAGCTTCATTTAGAATTTTGTTGGCATAGTATATTACATAAGGTCTCTTGTCCTCCCTTTGACCAAGCACTGTGTCGACCGCGTAATCACTCGCGTTGCATATAAGTTCAAATGGTATATCACACTTGGGTGGTCGCATAATTGGAAATGTAGTGAACATGCTTTTCAATTTTTTAAAAGATACCTCACAATTATCTAACCAAACAAATGATATATCTTTTGAAAGTAAATTGGTCAAAGGTTGAGCCAATGCACTAAAGTCTTTAATAAAATGATGATAAAAGCCGCCATGGCCAAGAAACGATGTGATATCTTNCCGGTAATTCCCTATTATGATGGCAATGGTAGGGCATCTGGGGTCTTTGAACTTTGGTGGGGTGTTCATTCTCAAGATTGAGCTTACTTGCTCAGTGAGGAATGCCTTCTTGTGAACGTTCAATTTTCTCTTCACTGTGCACAAGTCCTTCAAGATCTTGGCACATGATGGGATTTACTTTATGACATCAAGGTGTGAAATGTGAATTTTAACCTAATTTAACATCTCAATTATATCAGAATAGTTAGCCACCTTCATGGGTGGCTTCAAACGATTGGGAAACGAGACAAGAATGGGGGATGCATGCATACTTTCATCAACCATTTTTTTCTTCTCACTCACCTCACCCCCATTGGTGTCACCCTTAGTCTCTTTCGCTATTGGCAATGTGGCCTTAGGTGAGACTTTTGGCACAATGGTCTTATCAATTTGTTTGCCACTTCGAAGGGTGGTGAGTGCCTTGAGTTGCTCACAACTCTCCCTTATGGGTTCCGATGACTTAACGACATGTTGACCTCTAGGGTTTTCTTAGGGTTGAGCAGGAAATTTCCCCTTCTCCTGTTGTGATGTCCCCAAGGAATTTGTCAACTTCGTGAGTTGAGTCTTAATGTCATTAAAAGTTATGGCATTTTTGATTGTTGATGGTGGTTTGGCGTTGGATGAAATTATACACCACTTCCTCCAAATTCCTCTTATGGGGAGGTTGGTAGGTGGGACAATTTGTTGGTCCTTGGGAAAAAAATTGTGGATATGGGTTCTACGAATACCCTTGCGGATGGGACCGAGGGTATTGAGAGCTAGACACTTGACCTTGGCCTTGGTATTGAATTTGCTTAGGAGACATGATAGGTGAATATGCATTAGCACCATGAGGAGTGGGATTCTCATTTCTCCAACTAAAGTTCGGGTGATTACTCCAATCCGAATTGTAAGTGTTTGAATTTGGGGAGAATGATTACCTTGTTTGGTTAAAGACATTAACTTGCTCATGATACCCTTCTTTAAGTNCACTTCTTTAAGTGTCAGAATGTTAGGGCACTCCGATATGGAATGCTCCACACTCTCACAAATTGAGCAAGACTCCTCGGTCTTTGAAACATTGGACACCTCATGTCTCGTATTTACCTCAAGACTCTCCACTTTCCTAGACAACTTGGCAATTTTGGAAAACAAGTCTTCTCGGTCTCTCAAATAATACATCCCTCCCCCATGTGATTGATTACTACCCGGAGACAACCTAGGTACATCGGTGGGATCCGTGATGTCCTAATATTGTGCAATTTGGGCCAATGTACTAAAGTAGTCTAGGGCCTCATCAGGGTCCTTGTTTAAGAACTCACCATTGCATATCATGTCAATGAATTGGCGATGGCCCAATGTAATCCCTTCGTAGAAGGAACTCACCATTTGCCTTGATTCAAAACCATAATGTAGAATGGATTGTAGTAATTCCTTGTAGCGATCCCAACAGTTATAAAATTGCTTATTGGGCTTTTTCAAAAGGTTTTGGATTTATTTTTTAAGAGCGGTGGTTTTAGGCACTAGAAAGAATTTGTTCACAAAATCAAAATGCATTTGAGCCCAAGAAGTTATGGATTGAGGCCGCAAAAAATTCAACCATGTTTTGGCTTTGTCCTTTAGGGAAAAGTGAAACAATTTCAAGCGAGCTATGTCTTCCATAGTATAATTAGTGAGGAAGGTTGCAACTATATCCCCGAATTCCTTGATGTGCAAATAAGGATTCTCCCTATCAATTCCATGGAATGTAGGAAGTAGTTGCAACATTCTCAACTTAACTAGGAAGGCATGAGTTTGGACCGATAAGAGAATGCATGAGGGAGTGGTGCTACTAATGGGTTGAAGGTAATCCCTCATTGACCTCACCGAAGGATCAATTTGGATGTTATTCCCTTCATTCCTAGGAGGAAGGTGCATTCTTGCACACCACCTCCTCTTGGGACATTCACATTGGCACCCAACTCCTTAAAGTTGTCACTAGCATCCTCAGGTGGGCCTTAGTCAATGTTCATGTTAGGGTCTAAAGGTTGTCTAACCAATCGATTTTGTTCATCCCGTTCCCACATACAACACACTATCTATAAATGAAAATATAAACAAACAAAAATATATACAAGAAGCAATGTACCTCAGCCCGTGATTAGAATCACGGGACTTACCTCTGTTGTTCAAAAATTACCTTCTCAATTCAATGCCTTGCCTTCCCCGGCAACGGCGCTAAAAATGCTTGATTTATTTCTCATTGTTGTCCCTAATCTCCAAACATGAACCCTCATTGTGTATATTGCTTATGTGTGTGGGTGAGTGTCACTTTTACTCGGGTTTGATGCAAGAATTGGAAAAACGGGTGTGTAAAATGAAATGTGTGTGTGCGTGTACAAAAGTGCTCTCCAAGCGTATAGAGACTTTCGAGGGTCGTGTTTTACTTGGAATTTATATTCCAAGGTCATCTCCTTAGGGAAGGAAGGGAATTATGTTAAAGGTGATTTTGGTGAAAAAGGCAAAATGTAAAAATCTTTAAGTTTAAGTTTTTGTGAATTGTGTTCTTGATTGAAAATGAAATGGAAACAAGTNTGGTGAAAAAGGTAAAATGTAAAAATCTTTAAGTTTAAGTTTTTGTGAATTGTGTTCTTGATTGAAAATGAAATGGAAACAAGTGTTGGCTAATCCAAAGAGGTCATTCCAATGGGAATGCTGCTTGATTCATTCCATTGTGCCTAATCTCTAAACATCACCCGGTCATGTGTATATGGCTTATCTATAGGTGAGTGTCACTCTCACTCGGGTTTAGTGTAAGAAATAAGGAAAACAGGTGTCTGGAATGTATGTGTGTGTATGTGCTCTCCAAGCACAAAGGAGACTTTCAAGTGTCATGTTTTACTTAAAAATTGTATTCCAATGTCGTCCCCTCAGGGAAGGAGGTGAATCGTTTTGAAGGTGATTTTTGGTGAAAAAGGAAAAAGTGTAAAAATCTTTGATGTTTGAGTTTGGTGGGTTTTGTTTGTGATAGAAGATGAAATGGAACAAGTTGGCTACTTCGAAGAGGTCACTCCAATGGGAATGTCAAATCAACTAAAGGCCTTCCTCCAATGGTGTCTAGATGTTCGATTGATTCGTGTGAAGCGCAGAACTAAATTGGAAGTAAGGATCCAAGCATACCCTGTGACAAGTCTATGGGATATCAAAGACTCACAACCACATCCACACTCAACCCATTCAAACCGAATCAACATATGCTACGAGGAAGAAAAGAAATGAGTTGAAATAGCATACCCAAGAGGAGTTCTCTCTTGGATTAGCCAACATAAAATTTAGATACTCATACTAAAGGGAAAGACATGCATAATGTAAATATACATAATAAAGAAATGAATATTGGAGCTTAACTTAATGCAAGAAAACGTAAACTATGAAGAGAAATATGCAATACCCATTTTAAAGCTTGAAAATAAAGAACTTAAATGCATTAATGGTTAAATAGAAAATATAAGACTAAACTTGAAATGTGCTTGTAATAAATGACATTAAATACATTAAATGAAACTTAAATAGGCCTTACTAGAAATTACAAGTGAAAGGATGGAAGAAAATGCAAAAATATCAACTTTTCTCTCTAGAACTTCATCTTCTTCCTTGGAACTTCTCTATCTGTAGTGAATCATTAAAAAAGTCCATTGAGCTCTCCATAGCTTGAATGGCAGACCTCACTTCCATAGGAGGCTGATTGGATGCTTCTTGTAGGCTAGGACCAGCCTAGTCTTCACCTCTCTTGCCATGCTCTTATCTCTCCTCTTCATTAATGATCAAGCCTTCAAAGTCCAAGATATGGTGATAGGAGGCATGTACTTGTGTAAGGAATGTCAGGGAACATGTTNCGTTCCCACATACAACACACTATCTATAAATGAAAATATAAACAAACAAAAATATATACAAGAAGCAATGTACCTCAGCCCGTGATTAGAATCACGGGACTTACCTCTGTTGTTCAAAAATTACCTTCTCAATTCAATGTCTTGCCTTCCCCGGCAACGGCGCTAAAAATGCTTGATTTATTTCTCATTGTTGTCCCTAATCTCCAAACATGAACCCTCATTGTGTATATTGCTTATGTGTGTGGGTGAGTGTCACTTTTACTCGGGTTTGATGCAAGAATTGGAAAAACGGGTGTGTAAAATGAAATGTGTGTGTGCGTGTACAAAAGTGCTCTCCAAGCGTATAGAGACTTTCGAGGGTCGTGTTTTACTTGGAATTTATATTCCAAGGTCATCTCCTTAGGGAAGGAAGGGAATTATGTTAAAGGTGATTTTGGTGAAAAAGGTAAAATGTAAAAATCTTTAAGTTTAAGTTTTTGTGAATTGTGTTCTTGATTGAAAATGAAATGGAAACAAGTGTTGGCTAATCCAAAGAGGTCATTCCAATGGGAATGCTGCTTGATTCATTCCATTGTGCCTAATCTCTAAACATCACCCGGTCATGTGTATATGGCTTATCTATAGGTGAGTGTCACTCTCACTCGGGTTTAGTGTAAGAAATAAGGAAAACAGGTGTCTGGAATGTATGTGTGTGTATGTGCTCTCCAAGCACAAAGGAGACTTTCAAGTGTCATGTTTTACTTAAAAATTGTATTCCAATGTCGTCCCCTCAGGGAAGGAGGTGAATCGTTTTGAAGGTGATTTTTGGTGAAAAAGGAAAAAGTGTAAAAATCTTTGATGTTTGAGTTTGGTGGGTTTTGTTTGTGATAGAAGATGAAATGGAACAAGTTGGCTACTTCGAAGAGGTCACTCCAATGGGAATGTCAAATCAACTAAAGGCCTTCCTCCAATGGTGTCTAGATGTTCGATTGATTCGTGTGAAGCGCAGAACTAAATTGGAAGTAAGGATCCAAGCATACCCTGTGACAAGTCTATGGGATATCAAAGACTCACAACCACATCCACACTCAACCCATTCAAACCGAATCAACATATGCTACGAGGAAGAAAAGAAATGAGTTGAAATAGCATACCCAAGAGGAGTTCTCTCTTGGATTAGCCAACATAAAATTTAGATACTCATACTAAAGGGAAAGACATGCATAATGTAAATATACATAATAAAGAAATGAATATTGGAGCTTAACTTAATGCAAGAAAACGTAAACTATGAAGAGAAATATGCAATACCCATTTTAAAGCTTGAAAATAAAGAACTTAAACGCATTAATGGTTAAATAGAAAATATAAGACTAAACTTGAAATGTGCTTGTAATAAATGACATTAAATACATTAAATGAAACTTAAATAGGCCTTACTAGAAATTACAAGTGAAAGGATGGAAGAAAATGCAAAAATATCAACTTTTCTCTCTAGAACTTCATCTTTTTCCTTGGAACTTCTCTATCTGTAGTGAATCATTAAAAAAGTCCATTGAGCTCTCCATAGCTTGAATGGCAGACCTCACTTCCATAGGAGGCTGATTGGATGCTTCTTGTAGGCTAGGACCAGCCTAGTCTTCACCTCTCTTGCCATGCTCTTATCTCTCCTCTTCATTAATGATCAAGCCTTCAAAGTCCAAGATATGGTGATAGGAGGCATGTACTTGTGTAAGGAATGTCAGGGAACATGTTGGAGAAGTGTAGGTGGGACCCCCAAATGGTAGAGCTTTAGTTGCAGGCTGTCTGGGCAATCTAGGCAAAACCTTCTGGAAGGTTGACACAACTTTCCCTTCTAGAAAGTTTGTGCAGGAAAAGTTAAATGAGGAAACCTTCCCGAAGATTCATTCTAGTGGACAAAACCTTTCGGAAGGTTTTAGCAGTGAAAAGGTAGACCAAGGTAAAACCTTCTAGAAGGTTTTTTTAGCTAAACCTTCCGGAAGGTTTTCATCCAAACTGCATTTTTCTTGGTTTCTTTGCCCTCCAAACCTTCCTTTAAGCCATCCTCTCATCTTCATTGTTTTCAAACACTTCAATGGGGGCTTAAATCAAGCCATTTACATCATTTCACCTACATACACACAAAACTCCATTAAAAAGAAGATTAAACGCATTTTTCCCCAAAATCGCAACAAAAGCAAGTATAAAAGGGCATATTAGCATACAATATATGCAATGTTAACTTGAGCTTTGCTAGTCCCTAGCAAACATTAACTTTAAACCACAAGCTATAAATTAAACTAAGATCCATTCATGCACATAAACATCTAAACAATCAAAATCCAAGAATCATACTGTAATTAAATAAATGGCATTGGCCAAGGACAAAACAAAGCAACTGTGGCATTTCATTAATCATTTCTAAAAGTTCTTTACAATGGGTNATTTTTCTTGGTTTCTTTGCCCTCCAATCCTTCCTTTAAGCCATCCTCTCATCTTCATTGATTTCAAACACTTCAATGGGGGCTTAAATCAAGCCATTTACATCATTTCACCTACATACACACAAAACTCCATTAAAAAGAAGATTAAATGCATTTTTCCCCAAAATCGCAACAAAAGCAAGTATAAAAGGGCATATTAGCATACAATATATGCAATGTTAACTTGAGCTTTGCTAGTCCCTAGCAAACATTAACTTTAAACCACAAGCTATAAATTAAACTAAGATCCATTCATGCACATAAACATCTAAACAATCAAAATCCAAGAATCATACTGTAATTAAATAAATGGCATTGGCCAAGGACAAAACAAAGCAACTGTGGCATTTCATTAATCATTTCTAAAAGTTCTTTACAATGGGTTCAAGNGGCAATGACAAAACGAAGCAACTGTGGCATTTCATTAATCATTTCTAAAAGTTCTTTACAATGGGTTCAAGTTCCAAAAAAAAAAGCCCAAACCCTAAGGACACTTCTACTAGGCTAATGAACTAACCTTACTGTACATCCTAAAATCAAAAAAAAACAAAGTACACAAGTCCTCCTAATCATCCTCCTTATTGGAAGCATCTTCCCCCTCGGTCTCAGACTCTTCAAACTCAGACTCCTTATCCTCGTCGTTGTTGTCGTCAACCTCAATGGTAGTGGAAGGCATAGGAGCCGAAGTCAATGGTCTAGTTGGGGGCTGTGGATGTCCACCAGGGATAGGCTCACCTGGGAATGTGTGTTAGAAAAACCGCGTCACCATAACCGATAGCCCGTACATTGTGGACTCCAAAGCATCCAAATGCTGTGGTATGGTGCTAGCTGGGGCAGGAGCAATTCAAGTGGATTGCCCTATAGTAGATGGCTCTGGCCTCCGAGCCTGGGGTCTCTCTACCCCAGTCCTGGCAGCTTTGTAACTGCTGCTAGACTTTTCGATCACTCTAGTCTCTAGGGGAAGGAGAGTGTCATGNAACAAAGTACACAAGTCCTCCTAATCATCCTCCTTATTGGAAGAATCTTCCCCCTCGGTCTCAGACTCTTCAAACTCAGACTCCTTATCCTCGTCGTTGTTGTCGTCAACCTCAATGGTGGTGGAAGGCATAGGAGCCGAAGTCGATGGTCTAGTTGGGGGCTGTGGATGTCCATCAGGGACAGGCTCACCTGGGAATGTGTGTTAGAAAAACCGCGTCACCATAACTGATAGCCCGTACATTGTGGACTCCAAAGCATCCAGACGCTGTAGTATGGTGCTAGCTGGGGCAGGAGCAATTGAAGTGGATTGCCCTATAGTAGATGGCTCTGCCCTCTGAGCCTTGGGTCTTTCTACCCCAGTCCTGGCAGCTTTCTAACTGCTGCTAGACTTTTCGATCACTCTAGTCTCTAGGGGAAGGAGAGTGTCATGGGCATAAGATTTCACCTTCGCCTGATCAAAAAGACGGGTGACTAGACTACCAAGGGGGATATTCGCTTTCGGCTTTGCAGCCTTGGCAAACTCTTGCATCTCCTCAAAAATTAGATATGCAACATCAATTGCCACTCTTGTCATAAATGCGTGGAGAAGGGCCAACTTCTCGATGTTCGGGTTCTTCTTTGAACCCCGGGGCATCAAATTATAATGCAACANAACCTTGGCAAACTCTTGCATCTCCTCAAAAATTAGATATGCAACATCAATTGCCACTCTTGTCATAAATGCGTGGAGAAGGGCCAGCTTCTCGATGTTCGGGTTCTTCTTTGAACCCCGGGGCATCAAATTATAATGCAACACTTTGTTCATAACCTTGTAAGCATGCTTGAGGCCCCCGACCAACATTGTTCCTTTCAACGTGGTCGGGTCCTTATAAGTGAGGCCCATATAGTCAATGAGAGTCCTACCCCCGTCCATATTGTGTGGGTAGATAGGGGTAGTCGGGGGAGGCCTCTTATACTCCATCACTGTCGCAATTGTGTCGAGGGTCACCTCAAAGGTCTTCCCCCTCACATTGGTCCTCAGTCGACCACCGTCTTNCGACCAACATTGTTCCTTTCAACGTGGTCGGGTCCTTATAAGTGAGGCCCACATAGTCAATGAGAGTCCTACCCCCATCCATATTGTGTGGGTAGATAAGGGTAGTCGGGGGAGGCCTCTTATACTCCATCACTGTCGCAATTGTGTCGAGGGTCACCTCAAAGGTCTTCCCCCTCACATTGGTCCTCAGTCGACCACCGTCTTCCCCGAACACCACCAATTTCTTGTAAAATTCATGGCACAAACCCAAGTTATACCCCTTCACCTCTTTAAACCAAAAAGTCAATCCTTGAGCCTTGATCACTCTTACCACCTCATTGTTTGGCCCGAGAGACATTTTATCCATGTATTTCTCGCACGTGACACCTTTCTCCTCTATTCTTTGTCTCTGGGCATCATGCTTTGCTTTGGTTCACCTCTCCTCTTTCTCTTGGCCACTAGGGCCCTCCCTGGTCCACTTTTCTATCCCTTTCAAACTCTCCAATTCCTCTTGCTCATCAACATCCTCTATATCAACATTCTCCTCTTTTACCAACTTTAAGGTGCTCATTAGTTCCGAGTGTTCCTCCACCAGTGTTAATCTGGTTGATCTCATGTGCCTCTTCATCATCCCCCGGTTGTTTAGACAAGTTGAAAACATTGAGGTCCATATTCATGTTTCCAAATGCCAGCTTCATAAGACCATTCCTTTAATTAATCACAACATTAGATGTGGCAAGAAAAAGGCTACCAAGTATTACAGAGATTTGAGAGCTAAGATTTGCAACCGGGTGAGTGTCAAGCACAATAAAATCAACAGGAAAGTAAAATTTATCGACTTGGAGTAAAACTTCCTCTACTACCCCCCTCGGTTTTCAGATGCTATGATCCACACGTTGAAGAGTGATTGAAGTTGGCTTTAGTTCTTCAAGCTGGAGTTGTTGGTACACCGAGTACTGTAGGAGGTTGACACTCGCTCCCAAATAAAGAAGAGCTTGCTCCACCTGCAATTCCTGATTGTTATGGCAATGGTAGGGCATCTAAGATCCTTGAACTTTGGTGGGGTGTTAGTCCTCAAGATTGAGTTCACTTGCTCGGTGAGGAATGTCTTCTTGTGCACCTTTAGCCTTCTCTTCACCGTACATAAGTCCTTCAAAATCTTGGCACAAGAATGGATTTGTTTTATGGCATCAAGGAGTGAAATGTTGATTTTTGACTGCTTGAACATGTCAATTTATCATAATAGTTAGCCACCTTGACAGGTGGCGTCAAACGATTGGGAAAAGGGGTAGGAATGGGGGATGCATGTATACATTCATTAACATTATTTTCTTTTTCACTCACCTCTATTTTTTTCTTCTCACTCACCTTACCCCCCTCGGTGTCATTCTCAGTCTCTTTCTCTAATGGCATTGTGGCATTGGGAGAGACTTTTGGCACAATGGTCTTATAAATTTGTTTGCCACTTCGAAGGGTGGTGACCACCTTGAGTTGCTCACAACTCTCTTTGGTGGGCTCAGATGACTCAATGACATGTTGGCCTTTAGGGTTCTCTTGAGGTTAAGCAAGGAATTTCCCCTTCTCTTGTTGTGATATCCCTATGGCGTTGGTCAGTTTTGTGAGTTGAGCCAAAATATTGTTGTTAAAGGTGGTTTGACTTTGGATGAAATTGTAAAGCACATCCTCTAAGTTCCTCTTATAGGGAGGTTAGTAGGTGAAAGGAATGGATGGTCCTTGGGAAAAATTTTGTGGAGGTGGACTTTGGGAGAAATTTTGTGGGGGTGGATTCAGTGAATACCCATGCAGATTGGACCGGGGGTATTGAGAGTTAGACCCTTGCCCTTGACCTTGGTGTTGACTTTGCTTAGGAGGCATGAGAGGTGTATATGTATTAGACCCATAAGGAGTGGGATTCTCATTTCTCTAACTAAAGTTCGGGTAATTACTCCAATCTGAATTGTATGTGTTTGACTGAGGGGATAATGATTGCCTCATTTGATTAAAGGCATGAACTTGCTCGTGGTACACTTCCTTAAGCACCGGAATGTTGGGGCACTCCGATATGAAATGCTCCACACTCTCACAAATTGAGCAAGACTACTAGGTCTTTGAAATGTTGGACACCTTGTGCCTCCTATTGAACTCAAGACTCTCTACTTTTCTAGACAACTTTGAAATTTTGGGAAGCAAGTCTTCTTGGTCTCTCAAATCATTCATCCTTCCCCCCATGTGCTTGATTACTACCCTGAGGAGAAGACATCGGTACATCGGTGGGATCCGTGATATCCTAAGATTGTGCATTCTGTGCCAATGTATCAAAGTATTCTAGGGTCTCATTGGGATCTTTGTTCAAAAACTCCCCATTAAACATCATTTTGATGAACTGTCGATGGCCCGGTGTGATTCCTTCGTAAAAGAAACTCACCAATTGCCATGGTTCAAAGCCATGGTGTGGAATGGATTGTAGCAGTTCCTTGTAATGATCCCAACATTGGTAGAATTGCTCATTGGACTTCTTCAAAAAGTTTTGAATTTACTTTTTGAGAGTGGTGGTTTTAGGCACCGAAAAAAATTTGTTTAAAAACTTGGAGAGCATTTGAGTCCAAGATGTTATGGATCAAGGCTTCAAGGAATTAAACCATATTTTTGCCTTATCTTTTAGGGAAAAAGGGAATAATTTCATTCTAGCTATGTCTTTCGTACCATGATTAGTGAGGAAGGTTGCAACTATTTCCTCAAACTCCTTTATGTGCAAATAAGGGTTCTATTTTTCAATTTCGTGGAATGTAGAAAGTAGTTGCAACATCCCTGGCTTAACTAGGAAGCCATCAGATTGGACCGGTAATAGGGTGCATGAGGGAGTGGTGCTTCGTGTTGGTTGAAGGTAATCCCTCATTGACCTCGCCGAAGGATCAAGTTGGATGTTGTTCCCTTTATTCATAGGAGGGAGAATTACATTCGTGGATTAGGCAATCTAGCGTTTTGCACTCCCCCACCCCTTTGAATGTTCAGATTTGTACCAACATTCTCAAAATTGTCACCTGCATCCTCAGGTGGATCTTGGTTGATGTTCTAGTTAGGGCCTAAGGGTTGTCTAACTAATCGGTTTTGTTTGTCCTGTCCCCATATACAACACACTATCTATAAATGAAAATATACACAAATAACATCTATACAAGGAGCAACGTACCTCAATCCGTGATGAAGATCATGGGACTTACCACCGTTGTCTGAAAATTACCTTCTCAATTCAGCACTTGCCTTCCTCGGCAACAACGCCAAAAATACTTGATTTCTTCTGTTGTCCCTATTCTTCGAACATCACCCGGTCATGTGTATATAGCTTATATGTAGGTGAGTGTCACTCTCACTTGAGTTCAATGTATGAAATAGGGAAAATGGGTGTGTGGAATGGAATGTGTGTGTGTGTGAACAAAAGTGCTCCCTAAGCGCAGGGAGACTTTAGAGTGTCGTGTTTTACTTGAAAATTGTATTCCAAGGTTGTCTCCTCAGGGAAGGAGGTGAATCATTTTGAAGGTGATTTTTGGTGAAAAAGGAAAAAGTGTAAAATCTTTGATGTTTGAGTTTGGTGGGTTTTGTTTGTGATAGAAGATGAAATGGAACAAGTGTTAGCTAATCCGAAGAGGTCACTCCATTGGGAATGTCAAATCAACTCAAGGCCTTCCTTCAATGGTGTCTAGATGTTCGATTGATTTATGTGAAACGCAGAACTAAAATGGAAGTGAGGATTCAAGCATAGCCTGTGACAAGTCTATGGGATATCAAACACTCACGACCACATCCACTCTCAACTCAGTCAAATCGAATCAACATAAACTACGAGAAAAAAAAGAAATGAGTTGAAATAGCATACCCAAGAGGAGTTCTCCCTTGGATTAGCCAACATAAAATTTAGCTACTCATACTAAAGGGAAAGACATGCATAATGTAAAGAGACATAATAAAGACATGAAGATTGGAGCTTAACTTAATGCAAGAAAACATAAACTATGAAGAGAAATATGCAATACCCATTTTAAAGCTTGAAAATGAAGAATTTAAATGCATTAATGGTGAAATAAAAAATGTAAGACTAAACTTGAAATGTGCTTGTAATAAATGACATTAAATACATTAAATGAAGCTTAAAAAAGTCTTACAAGAAATTACAATTGACAGGATGGAAGAAAATACAAAATATCAACTTTTCTCTCTAGAACTTCATCTTCTTCCTTGGAGCTTCTCTATCTCTATATTGCAATCCCCTCCATAATGTGTAATGAATCATTAAAAACATCTATGGAGCTCTCCATAGCCTGTATGGCAGACCTCCCATCCATAAGAGACTGATTGGATGCCTTCTTGTAGGCTAGGACCAGCCTAGCCTTCACCTCTCTTGCCATGCTCTTATCCCTCCTTCTCATTAATGCTCAAGACTTCAAAGTTCAAGCTATGATGATGGGAGGCATGTAGATATGTAAGGAATTTCAGTGGACATGTTGGAGAAGTATAGGTGGGACCCCCAAATAGCAGAGCTTGAGTTGTTGGCTATCTGGGCAATTTGGGCAAAACCTTCTAGAAGGTCGACATAAACCTTCTAGAAGGTTTTGCAAACCTTCTGGAAGATTCATTCCAGTGGACAAAACCTTTCGGAAGGTTTTGGCAGTGAAAAGGTAGACCAAGGTAAAACCTTCCGGAAGGTTTTTTTAGCCAAACCTTTTGGAAGGTTTTCATCCAAACTGTATTTTTCTTGGTTTTTTTATCTTCCAAACCTTTCTTTAAGCCATCCCCTCTTCTTCATTGATTTCAAACACTTCAATGGGGGCTTAACTCAAGCCATTTACATCATTTCACATGCATACACACAAAACTCCATTAAAAATAAGATTGAACGCATTTCTCCCCAAAATAAAAAAAAAAAGCAAGTATAAAAAAGCATATTAGCATACAATATATACAATGTTTTGTGCTAATCAAATGCCAAATCAACTCAAGACCTTCCTCCAATGGCACCTAGATGATTGATTGATTCGAAGGAAGCGATAGACTAAACTGGAGGTGAGGATTTAAGCATACCCAGTGACAAGTCTTCGGTGTATCAAAAAATCATAACCATATCTAGACTCAACCTATTCAAACCAAATCATTGTACACTATGAGGAGGAATGAAAAGGAGTTAATTTAGGATACCCAAGAGGAGGTCTCTCTTAGATTAGCCAACTTAAAACTTAGCTACTCATGTTTAATGCAAGAACATAAATAAAGGAAAGAGACATTGCAAATAAATGAAGATTGGAACTTGGATTGATACAAGAAATCTTAATCTATGAAGACAAACATTCAATACCCATTTTAAAAGCTTGGAATGAAGAAAAACTTAATTGGTGAAATCTAAAATGTAGCACTAAACTTGTAATGTACTTGTAATAAATAACATTAAAGACATTAAATGAAGCTTTCACAAGTCTTATAGGAAACTACAAGTGAATGGATGGAAGAAAATGCAAAAACATAATTTTTTCTCTGTAAAACTTCATCTTCTTCCTTTAGTTTCTCTCTCTACAATGCAATACAAACTGAATAATTATAAATGGAGCTTCCAATTTCGTCCATGGAGGTCTTTCTAGGCATGTGACATCCCTCGCATCCATAGGAGGCTGAGGTGATGCCTTGCACAGTCTACGAATAGGCTACCCAGCAACTCCCCAAGTCTTCCTCCTCTCCTTCCTCATCATAAATGCCAAAGCCTCCAAAGTCTAAGCCTAGGTGAGGGAAGACGTGTTTGTGCATAGGAGGTGTCAGGGAGCAAGTGGGAGAATCAATGGTGGGGCCCACAAAGTGGCAGAACTTGAGTTACAGAATCTAGCGTTTTCGAGTTAAAATGGCATTCCCATTAGAGTGAACCCTTCAAATTAGCCAACACTTGTTTCCCATTTCATTTTCATCATAACACAATCACAAACCAAATTTCAAATAACAAAAGATTTTTACACTTTACCCTTTTTTATCAAAATCACCTTCAACATGATTCACCTCCTTCCTTGAGGAGACGACCTTGGAATTTTCGTTGTAGTGGCACACCTCTTTTTAGCTGTTCGAATTTTCGCCTAGATATGGTATTTCCCTCATTTTTTTTAACTTTCGTGGCCATTTTCTATTTTTCTGTCTCTTTTCTTTTTTAGTTGTTTCCACCAACTTTTCTTTTTCTAAACAGTAGCCACCTTCGTCTTTTCTTTTTCTAAATAGTAGCCACCCTCGCCTTTTCTTTTTTTTGAACAGTAGCCACTCTCGTCTTTTCTTTTTCTTTTATTTTTCTGTATCATACCGATTTATGAGAGGGTGCAAGAAAATTAGATAGCAAAGGTATGTCAATTATATTTTTGTGGCTCAGCTATCATATGGGTTTTCAATGACACATGCCACAGTTGGACACCCTGGATCCTTGTATTTTGGAGGGGTTTTGTGTTGAAGTAGGACACTAGCTTGTTTTGTCAAGAAGGCTCTATTTTGGACATTCTGGCTTCTCTTGAATGTGCACAAGTCTTCAAAAACTTGGCATAAGACAGAACCTGTTTGATTGTATCCAGAAGTGAAATGTTGATCTTTACTTGCTTAAAAAGTTCATAAATTTCTGGCAGGATATTCAACTTCTATACAGTTTTGAGTCTATAAGGAAAATGAGTAAGAATAAGACACGGAGGTCCTTTTTTCTTTGACGGTTCTGGTTCCTGTTCATACATAGGTTCATGCTCTTCTTCAATCACAAGTTCAAACTCTACTGGTGCATTGATTGGGATTAATTCAGGCTTTGGCTTTGGAATTAGCATGTTTCTAATGGTTTTGTCTATCACCTTGCCATTTCTCAGTGTAGTGACAACTTGGGCTTGGTCTTGTGGGCTTTCCATGATTGAAGGGTTTCCCACATGAAATTGGCCTTGCGGTTGTTTTGGTTGGGCAGTGAACTTTCCTTTTTCATGTGTGGTCATGGATTGGGTTAATCTTTTAATATGACTTTTAAGATCCTTAGAAGATTAAGTGGTCTGGGTCTTGAAATCAGTAAAAGCCTGAGTGGAACTATTGTTGTAGTTTATTTGACTTTGCATGAACTGATTCATGGTGTCCTTGAGGCTCCTCTTTTATAGTGGTTGGTATGGTTGATATGCGGGAGGTCCTTGAGGTGGTGGTTGTGAACCTTATTGTTGGTTAATGGGAGTTGGTTGTGTGTTCCTCCAACTAAAGTTCTAGTGGTTCTGCCACCTTGGATTGTATATTTCAGAGTATGGGTTGGAGTAAGGCTTGTTGAAGTTGGAAATTGCATTTGTTTATTCCAACAAGACCTCTTTGAAAACTAGGATGGTAGGACACTCCCCAGTCGGGTGTCTTGTCAAAGCACAAATCCCACACACTTGTTCTGTGGGAGGGCCAACATCAACTTGATGTACCTTTTTCATCTCTAGAGCTTTCAACTTTCGAGATAAGGTAGACACTTTCGCTCTTAGGTCATCATCAATGATATTATCATCAATGGTATCGCCTTGGGAAGTAGATGGTTTGGTTTCAACAATGGTAGGAGAGGCTGAGTTCCATATCTGAGAGCTATCAGATATGGTGTCAAAAAAATTGAATGCCTCATCTAGACTCTTTCCTATAAACTCTCCTTGAGCCATCATTTTGACAAACTGACGTAGTCTAGTGAGTAAGGAGTCATAGAAAAATTCTACCAAAGTCCAATTCTCAAAAGCATGGTGTGAGCAAGACTGGAGAAGATCCTTGAATCTCTCTCAACTTTGATAAAAGGTCTTTACTTCTTTAATCAAAAAATTCATGATTTTCCTTTTGAGTGCATTGGTGTGGTGTAGAGGAAAAAACTTTCTGAATAATTCATTCTGTAATGCCTGTCAGTTAGGTATTGAAAGGGTTTTTAAAGAATTTAGCCATTGTTTAGCTTTGTCATTTAAAGAAAAAGGAAAAAGTTTCAACTTGGCCAGCTCAAAATTGTCTTGAAATATTCCACATACTTCCTCAAAATATTTTATGTGTAGATATGAGTTTTTCGTTTCGAGGCCATGAAATTGATGGAGTAGTTGAATTGTCCCCGTCTTTACGTCCCCCATTGCCCGCCAGAGCTCTTAATCTCAGTGGTAAACCCTTGGCCATTCCAGCAGTGGGGTTTGGACATACTTGGACCCCTTCCTACCAGTGTGGGACAGTGTAAATTCGCCATCATCGGGGTAGACTACTTCACCAAATGGGCAAAAGTAGAGCCTTTGACAATGATTACGGAACAAAAAGGCCAGAACTTCACGTGGAAATCAATAATCTACAGGTTTGGTATTCCCAAGGCAATCGTTTCTGACAACGAAAAGCAATTCGACAATCCTAAGTTCAAAAATTTCTATGTCGAGCTCAGGATAAAAAATTATTTTTCAGCTCCAGCCCATCCTCAGTCTAACGGACAAGCAGAGGTCACCCTCAAGACAATAAAAGCAGCCCTAAAAACTAAGCTGGAAGATCTAAAGGGTAAATGGGTGAAACACCTCCCAGAAGTACTATGGGCTTACAGAACAACAGTCAAGTCAGCAACTCAAGAAACATCATTTGCCTTGGCTTTCAGAACCGAAGCGGTGGCGCCTGTCGAAGTTGGGCTCCCATCACCCAAAACTGAATTTGCAAATGATGGGTGCAATGATGAATTCCTTCTTTTGAGCTTGGGTCTCTTGGAAGAAAATAGGGAAACAGCTCTACATCGTATCAGGAGTTACTAGAGGAAGACAACCAGGTATTACGATAGGAAGGTTTGACACAGAAGTTTCAAGGTGGGAGATCTGGTGCTTAGGAAACTTTTGTTAGTAAGGAAGGACCCCACTCATGGGAAGCTGGGGCCTAATTGGGAAGGTCCCTATATCATCTCAAGGGTGATCAGACCTGAAAATTATGAGTTACAAATAGAGGAAGGGAAAATCCTACCTCATTCTTGAAATACAGAGCATCTTAAGAGATTTTTTCAGTAAGTCTCTTATGTAATATGATTATTCTCAATGAAACAGCAAGTCTTTGATTCATCCCTATGAGATTGCCTGAAATAGCTGAAAAGCTAACAATGAATTTTTCAATTCATACCATAAAAAGAGCTCCATAGCTCACGATGAACTTTTCAGTTCATAAAGCGAGCTCTGTAGCTCACGATGAATTTTTCAATTCATACCATAAAACGAGCTCTATAGCTCACGATAAACTTTTCAGTTCATAAAGCGAGCTCTATAGCTCACGATAAACTTTTCAATTCATAAAAAGAGCTCCATAGCTCACGATGAACTTTTCAGTTCATAAGCGAGCTACACAGCTCAAGGTAAACTCCTCAGCTCACAAAGCTAGAGCGAGCACTCTAGTTCCAGATGTTCTTTTCAGGTCATGAGGCTAAGAAGAGCCATTCAGCTCATAGATGCACAACAGAGCAAAAGATGAACTTGTTAAAACCCAATGTTCATGAGCATTGGTAAACATTCAAAAGGGGAAACTAGGGGTTTCTATCACATCAGATTGACAGAAGCATAAAAAAAAAAAAAAGAGCAAGGGAAAGCCCCTAGTTTTCCCTAAGTTGCCTCTTTAATCCAAGAACTTCCTCCTTCAGGTGTGCATTCTCCTCCCGCAGCTCGTCTCTTTCTTTCTTCATCGTGGAAAGCATATTGAGAAGCTTACTCGCGATAGAGGAGAACAACACTGTCCCAAAAGAGGAGTCAGCCGAAGAAGAGGAGTCATTAGGCCCATCCCTCCTGTGTTTTCTTGCAGATCTTTCAAGGTCTTTGTCTGACTCAGGAACGGAAGGGAGCAGGAGAATCTAGAAAGGAAACAAGATTCATAGCAGCTGTTGCAGCACTGAATAAGAGGAGGGAGTCTGATGTCATCAGTTTAGAAAAGGACATAGGCTCAGCCTAGGTCATCTGCTCAACCTTCATTGATTCCACCATATCCAGGTCAGGTGCACCTATGCAATAGCAACACGATGAGAACAAGTTATCTAGGACTTTGAAGAAAAGCGCTTAATACACTTACCAGTATAAGAAAAAATCCCCCAAGATCGGGGAATTCTACACTCTCGGAAAGGCCTCCTGCTTTCAGTTGGTTCAACAGAGACAACCTCCCCAGTAGCCTCAACATTTCTCTGATACTCCTCACCCATCTCAAGCGTTCCCAACACTCGGCAAGCCAAGAGAAATCCAGTTCAATAAGCTACAACATAATTTGTGAGGCCAACTTCAAGTCCATAATGAAGAAGTCCATAGTTGAGCTCGGCCAATTTGATTCTACTCATTCGACCAAGATTTATTTTGGGACAGATCTATACATCAAATTAACGCAGACCTGGGCCAGCTCAGACACGAACATCATGATCCCAGCCAAGGCAGAGCTCAGTCACACAGCCTTTGCCCTTGGAGGTTAGGCTTGTTGAGGATCAGTTTCCTTTAAAGTTCTTATAAGTGCAGCAGCATGGCCTCTAGAGAGGTACTCCTGTATGGACCTCAGCATCAAGCTACTTGCTCCCTTTGCTAAAACCAGCAAACCTCCTACCACTGCGAGAAATTTCAAACACTCAATACCCCCATGAGGACACCAAACATCAGGGAAAAACCCTCTAAAAGTCAGATTTCAGTGATCCAATATCCCATCAGCTCCTCAGCTCTATGAAAGCTCTTGCCAAGTCCGCTTTTAAAAGAACCAAGTCTTCTTTGCATAAGATCTCAACACTTCAATTAACCTCCTAGCTTCTCCAAGCTAAATGATTTTGCTTTAAGGAGAACTGAGTACTCCTCAAGGCAAAGGGGGACAAGGGGAATGTAACAGCAAGCGCAACAACTCAAAAGCTGAGGTTATAATTTAAAGCAGACTTGGCAATGGTTCAAAAAAGCCTATGAATTAGACGTGCATTCCAAAAACTGAGGTTACAATTTGAAGTAAAGTTGCATTCCAAAAAAAAATAAAATTTCAAAGTCCTAAGTTTCTAAAGAAAAAGTAAGTGAAGGGTTTTACAGTCCAGTAGTTGAGGCCTCAGCAACAGGAGCAGGAGAAGAGCCTGGTAGCTCAGCAACTGATGCTCCTGGTAGCTCAGCAGTTGAAGTGTCTGGCAAGTTAGTGGTCGAAACATCTATAAGCCCTAAGGTAGGCAAGGGAGGAGTAACCTTAGAAACCCCCCAAGCAGGGACTTCTATTCCAGCTGCTGGCGAATTAAGGGCTAAAGCTTTAGTTACAAGATCAACAAAAAAAGGGGCAACAACAGGAACGACAAAGGAAATAGTAGGGAGCCTAGCTGTAACAGAGATATCTCAAGGAGTAGGGGCGTCACCTTCAACCTCCGTTCCTTCCTCAGTAGGGACATCGAAGTTGAAGTTCAGATCAGGATAAGTCTCCTCAGCTTTGTCCAGGAAAGCAAGCCACCCAGAGGCCCACTTGGTAGTAACGTCATCCCTTAGCTGAGTAATTGCCTTGTCTTTCTTGGTTGCGACAGCTTTTAGCTCTTCAAGCTCACTACAGAGGGTACCATTCACCTCGGACAGAATGACATACTCCTTTCTCAGGCTCTCAAATGAGGTCTGGGCAGCAAAAGCTTCTTGGCTGGCATTGACCCAGACATCGGTTTTAAGTTTCAGCTCCTCCCTAGCCATTCTTAGCTCATCCTTGGCTTTATTTTCTCCTTCCTTAACCTTATCTTTTGTAGCCTATAAGCCCTTGAAGGTAGAAGCCTGCTCTCCATTTTCTCTGGAAGGTCTTGCACTCGAGCTCGGAGGTCATTTTTGTCAAAAGACAATTCGACGACCTTAATCCCATATGCTTTTATAGCTTTGACAGAGTTCTCCAAAGATTAGATCCCACTCATCAAGCTCTTCACATGAATAGCCGAATGAGGACAGAAAGGAAAACAAGTGAAGGTTAGCATGAAGTTACAACATAAGGATTAATGAGAGAGCAGTGAGTCGTTTCCCCTCGGCACAAAGACATTTAAAGCTTTCGGTACGTTGGTCTTGAAAGTGGAGAACGTGTGAGAGAATCAAGGAGGACATGATTGCATAAAATCGTCAAAAAGAAACCCTCTGGATGCGTAAATCGAGGTTGTCATGTGGCCCAGACCAGTCTTAAGTGTAGCTCAACCCTTGCCCAAGCTAGCTTGACCAAGAGCTGGGGGGCAACTGATGATACCTAGAATAATTTTCAAGTATGAACTCGGGCGTGGAGTTCAGACAAGGAGGTTAAGCAAGACATGTAGAGCTCAGAGGACCAGAGCTAGAGCTCCCCGCAGAGGAGGCAATAGCGGAAATAATAAGGGAACAACTGGTTGTTAACAAGAACCCTACAGGCGGCAAAGAGTCATATTCAAGGCACAAAACCTTCAACTAATCAAGATATTCTCCAAAAATCAAGGAGGGATCCACGGAAGAAAGGCTAAGATCTCGGCAGAGATCCCATAGAACAAGGAGCAGCTCTATAAATAATTTATAACTCCTCCATTGCAAAAAGAAGAAAAAAGAAGAGAGAAAAACTTTAATTGTGCACGCATTATTCTGCAAGTCTCTCTAATTATCAATAAAAAAAAAAAAAAAGGAGCAAGAGCCTCCATTATAGAGTGGACTAGCCGAGCACCCAAGCTGGTGACCACTATACTTCTTCGGTGCAAATTTCCCTAATTCCCCAAAGAAAAAAACTCTTTATTAAGATCCCATGAGTCTTGAAGCTCAGATCCGATCCGCCAAGCATAACTTGTACCTTCTGCTTATCCACGTTAATTTGTACCATTAGGCATAAACTACAACTTGTGGTTGAAAACGATTATTTGTTACGATTAAAATCTTATTCTTTTAAAACAACAATACTATACTATACTATTTTTTTGGTCAAAAAAACAACAATACTAGACATCAATTTTTCATTAAACTTTTTGTATCAAATCAACATTGATTGTTGAATTAATGGATTGTACTAATTCGTAATGAACGTCCAATATTTATGATTGAATTACATTGTCTACACTATTAAGAAATAGACAGAAAGGTTCTCTTTTTTTTATCAGTAGTTATTAATAGTTAGATTAATACTAATTTAATGTATTAAATTTTTTAGAAATAAAAAAATATATAAACTCGTTTAACTTTCATTTGTAATTTCTCAATTAAAACTTCTCACTCTTTCATGTTTGTCTTCCGTAATCCTCTCTTATTCGAAATCAACTCTTCTTTAATGATTTTTCTCTCTTCTATGACCAATACTTTCTTTAAGATACATTACACACATTAATTTGCAGAAACATCACGTGTGCCACCTAAATTAGTTTAGGGTGGGATTATATCTTCTTACTTAATATTATTAAGTTCACCCTATCTATACCCACCTTATTAATGACTAAGTTCATCTCATTTGTACCCATGAAATTAAACTATCAAATATATATCAAAGAAATCAAAAAAAAATAATAATAATTGAAGCGAAATTTCAATGTTCCGAGATGATTTAGAATATTTCTAGGTGTTTTGAGATATTTTGACATTTTTTTACAATGTTTTCGAAAAATTTTGAAATGTTTTAAGATATTTTAGTATATTTTGACTAATATTTTAAAAATAAATTTAAATTTTTTTATTTATTTTTATTCTGATTCTCAAATATATTCATATTGAAATAATATATCGAAATAATATTTTGATTATTGCTTATATAATAAAATAAAATAAAATAAAATAAATTTAGTTTTTAATTAGTGAATATAGACAAGGTGAATTTAGTAACCGATGGAGTGAATATATATAGAGTGAATTTAGTAATTTAAAATAAGA